>JXCR01142674.1:30768-66184 GCA_002079205.1 Phalaenopsis hybrid cultivar
CATGGATTAATGCATTGTGAAGATATGGTGTACCCTAGTTCAAAGTCAACATCCAGGGTCAACCCTAAAGCCAAGTAATCCTATAGGGATTCTTCTTGAATTCTCTTTAGGGTCAATTCTAAAGCCAAGTAATCCTATAGGGACTCTTCTTGAATTCTCTTATAATGATCCAAGGTCAACCCTAAAGCCAAGTAATCCTATAGGGATTCTTCTTAAATTCTCTTATAATGTGACCCTAAAGCCAAGTAATTCTATAGGGATTTTTCTTGAATTCTCTTATAATGATCTTATCACCCTAGTTCCAAGTCAACACCCAGGGTCAACCTTAAAGCCAAGTAATCCTATAGGGATTCTTCTTGAATTCTCTTATAATGATCTTACCTACTAATGTTAGAGTTTAGATCAATATGTGGAATTTCAAGTTGAGTAAAAAGAAGAGTTTTGAATTTCTAATGGTGGGGTACCTCTTCTAGTTTTCTAAGACTAGTCAATAGGAAAGTCCTATGGCTAGACCTAGGCTATTAAAGAAGTTTCTAGACCTCAACCAAAAGTGAGGTCAACAGGGGAATGGGTAACCTCTAATCTTAATCAATTTATTTGATACTTGAAACATAAGGGGTTAATTGGTTGAAACCAATCTCATTTTCTTAATTAAGATTAATAAATTTTTAAATTATTAAAATTTGGAAGTTTATTAAAATTAAATGATCCTGGACTTAGGGGTATGACTTTTGAANCTGAACTTAGGGGTATGACTTTTGAAGCCAATAATTGATCAATTTAATACCCCTATTTTGATTTACAAATAAAATCCAAATCATGAATCATGACCACTTAAAGCTTAACTCTTTTCAAAACTAATTAAGACACTCATTTAGGTCTTAAGGGCTTAGTGGTGACTTAGGCCAAATCTAAATTGACTAAATGAGGATTAGAGAATTGCCTTAAGGGCTTAGTGGTGACTTAGGCCAAATCAAAATTGACTAAATGAGGATTAGAGAAATAGGCTTAGTGGTGACTTAGGCTAAATCAAAATTGACTAAATGAGGATTAAGGAAATAAACATAATTATATCAAACATCCTTGAAACACCATTAAGCCCAATTAGGTTTAAAAATCATAATCAAACATACTTGAAGGTGGTGACTTAGGTCAAATCAAATCTGACTAAATGAGGATTAGAGAAATAAACATATTTATATCAAACATCCTTGAAACACCACTAACTTGATTTTCAAATAAAATTCAAATCATGAATCATGACCACTTAAAATTTAATCCTTTTCAAAACTAATTAAGATACTCACCTAGGTCTTAAGGGCTTAGTGTGGACTAGGGTCAAAAAAAATGACTAAAAGAGGATTAGAGAAATAAACATAACAAAATCAAACATCCTTGAAACATCTAATTAAACAAGGATTAGAGAAATAAACATAATTATATCAAACATCCTTGGAACACCACTAAGCCCAATTACTAAGACACTCACCTAGGTCTTAAGGGCTTAGTGGTGACTTAGGCTAAATCAAAATTGACTAAAATTAGAGAAATAAACATAATTATATCAAACATCCTTGAAACACCACTAAGCCCAATTAGAATTAGAGAAATAAACATAACATAATCAAACATCCTTGAAACACCACTAAGCCGAATTAGGATTACTAGGTCTTAAGAGCTTAGTGGTGACTTAGGCTAAATCAAAATTGACTAAATGAGGATTAAGGAAATAAACATAATTATATCAAACATCCTTGAAACACCATTAAGCCCAATTAGGTTTAAAAATAAATAAACATATAAATAATCAACATCCTTAAAACACCACTAAGCCCAATTAGGTTTAAAAATTTGGCTAAGTGTTCAAATTACACTGACTTGCCTCTTTAAGGGGCACCACTAAGCCCAATTAGGTTTAAAAATTTGGTTAAGTGTTCAAATTACACTAACTTGCCTCTTTAAGGGTCTTCACCCACATAATTTTCAAACTAAATGATAAGCGATAATTACCCTATTCTTAGGGATAATTGAGACATCAGGGTTCACTGCGTAATAAGGGTATTTACAGGATGAACCGTTAAGCAACATAATACGTTTAAATGAACTCGAGGCTTTTCACCAGTTGGTGAGAGGGTGGCATGGACCTGCTTCCCCCTCCTAACTTGTTGGATACCTCAGAGGCCTATTAAACTTCATTATTCTCTGCTCAATGGAATCTTCCTTAATTAAACTTCTAAGGACCCGCAAAGATATGACATAGGGTTAGGAAAATTACCAAAATTTTACCCTTTCCACTCAATGAATTCATCCTTAATTAATTTTAAGGACTCACCAAGATATGACATAGGTTTAGGAAAATTACCAAAATTTTACCTTTCCTCCTCTTCATAAACTGCCTTAACATGCATTTTTGACTCACCAAGATATGACATAGGGTTAGGAAAATTACCAAAATTTTACCTTTTCTGCTCTTCATCTCACCAAGATATCACATAGGGTTAGAAAAATTACCAAAATTTTAGCTTTCCTGCTCTTCATAAACTGCCTTAACATGCATTTTAAGTTTTAGGTGGTGGAACGAGAAGACTCGCCTGGTAAACTTTTACAATTTTCAGTGTTGTCTTTCTTGTACTTTCATACTGTACTTTTATACCTGCAAATTTACATGTTAAACAATTATGTCACCCTGCATGAAAACTAAAACCATCAGAATAACCACATAACCATAATCAAAACCAAAACTAAAATCAACCAAGATAAAATTCTCCGCCACAACATTCAAAATATAAAACAACTCAAAATTTAATCACAAACAACACACAAAACCACAACTTCAACTAAATTAGGATGTCTCTATCGGATGATCGATAATTCCTCGAAGGAGGTAACCTACGGTTGCCAACGAGGCTTCCTATGGTCTAAATGAAATTATGGAACTCATTAAGTTGGGTTTAGTAAGTTCATTTGGACTAAGTGAATCCAAATAAAAATAGTGATGCCGGAACGAGGGAACCGTAGGATCCTAACCGGTGTCGCTCAAATCAACTTTAATATGCCCTCACCAGAACGAGGGAACCGTAGGATCCTAACCGGTGTCACTCTAATCAACTTTAATATGCACTCATAAAATTTAAAGAACCCAGAACGAGGGAACCATAGGATCCTAACCGGTGTCGCTCTAATCAACTTTAATATGCCCTCACGAGGGTTTAGTAAGTTCATTTGGACTAAGTGAATCCAATAGAAAATAGTGATACCGGAACGAGGGAGCCGTAGGATCCTAACTGGTGTCGCTCTAATCAACTTTAATATGACCTCATAAAATTTAAAGATGCGTTTGATAAGTTCATTTGGACTAAGTGAATCCAATAGAAAATAGTGATGCCGGAACGAGGGAATAGGATCCTAACAGGTGTCGCTCTAATCAACTTTAATACGCCCTCATAAAATTTAAGGAACTTCAACCATAGGGCCACCTGATTTGATATTATAACTTGACCATACCCCCATAAAATTTAAAGAACTTCAACCATAGGGCCACCTGATTTGATATTATAACTTGACACCACTAAGAATTAAAGAACTTCAACCATAGGGCCACCTGATTTGACATTATAACTTGACACACTAGATAACTAAAACTTATCGCGACAACGAGCTTGGAGCTAGCATGTTGGGCAGCACGTCCATCTTCAACATCAAAACCTGTCTTCCCCAGCTAAACCAATCTTCCTTAGACTTAAACAAAAAAACCATAGGAATTTGAGGTTGCTTGCTTATGCAACATAAATCCTCACCTTATCTTTAGGCCTTTGCATAGTCGTGATATACAATATAAGCCCTAACTCGTTTTAGGATTCCGAGGTTGTCGTTTGTCACGACCTAAATCCTCACATCTNGGGGAAACTGTTGATACTTTATACCGCGGCTTTGGATGACTCTCTCGGAGCCCTCTTAGCCCAAGTCAATGGGATGGAAAAGAAAATGCACCCTACTACTTGAGTCTTTGTCTTATACCGACGAAGATAAGGTATCCACTTATTGAGAAGCATTTTCTGGCATTAATTTTTGCCGCCCAAAAGGTTAGACATTACTTTCTTTCTCATAAGATTACCCTAATTTTGAAAGTCAATCCGTTGCAATATTTGATGACCCGACCAACACTCTTCAAACATTTAGCAAGATGGTCAATGATCTTATTGCAATTTGATATAACTTTTGCTCCCCTCCACACTATCAAGGGAAAGATTTTAGTGGATTTTCTCGCTGCGCACCCACTGCCAGATGGGTACTCTCTCAATGATGAGTTACCACACGAGCAAATACTACAAATGGAATTTTCTAGTGCGCAGCACTGGGAAATGTACTTTGATGGTGCTTCGTCGGCCATGAAAGACAAGGGATCAGGCATAGTTATACCAGGCAAGGCAGAGATTGGTTTGATCTTTATTACGCCAGATAAGGGTATGATGAGGTTCTCATACCACCTGACAGAGCCGTGCAGTAACAATGAAGCAGAATATGAAGCTTTAATCACCGGATTTGAATTGACAATCTCAATGGATATAACAAACATTGACATTTATGGTGACTCTCAACTTGTCATCCAGCAGGTCGCCGGACAATACAAAATTCTGAAAGTAAAATTAGCAGAGTACCATTAGTACACAATGAAGCTCCTGGAGCAGATTCCTGAGGTGACTTTCTACCGGATTCCTCGGGGAGATAATGCTCATGCCGATGCTCTAGAAAAACTCGCTAAGGAAATGGCGTGTCCCCCGGAGGATTTCATCAAAGTCACGGTGCAAGGAAGACGAGTCATGTCTCGAAATGACTTTGAAACTCTACGCAAGCTTGGAAAAGAAGAAACAATAAATATAGTAGCAGAAATCAATGAAGATTGGCATAAGCCATTAATAGAATATTTGTATACTGAAAAGCTGCCAGAAGACAAGTCTGAGGTGCACCACATCACAAGAAGGACCATGTCTTACACCCTGGTGGGAAATATTTTCTATAGAAGATCGTTCGACAAAATGTGGCTATGGTGTTTGAGCAGAGTCGAAGCACAGAATATTGTCAAAGAAGTACACGCCGGATTGTGTGGTGCTCACCAGTCAGGGCCAAAAATGAAAATGAAGATCAAAAGACTCGGATATTATTGGCCAGCAATGATGTTTGATTGCATGGATACAGTCAGAAGATGTCACCAATGCCAAGTGCATGGGGTGGTCTTACACCAGCCTCCGAATGTGCTACACCCAACAGTTGCCTCGTGATCATTTGAGTGTTGGGGCACGGACATAATAGGTTCGATAGACCCTCCATCTTCCAAAGGACACAAGTTCATACTTGCCGCTACATATTACTTCTCCAAATGGGCAGAGGCAGTACCGTTACGTAAGGTTATGACACAGCACGTCCTTCAATTTGTCAAAAGCCAAATTGTCTACCATTTTGGAGTACCGCGACGAATAATCTCTGACAATGGGACAGCTTTCAAAACTTCAAAGATTAACAATTTTGTCAGAAGACATGGGATAGATTGGAGATACTCTACAATTTACTATCCCAGAGTAAATGGTCTGGCTGAAGCTTTCAACAAGACACTGGTACAGATTTTGAAGAAAACACTGGATGAAAACAAGAGGGATTGGCATAACAAGCCGTTAGAAGCCTTGTGGGCCTACCAGACGACTTTCAGGACTCCCACTCAGTGCACACCTTATATACCTGTGTACGGGACCGAGGCGATGCTACAACTAGAAATCCAGACACCATCTCTCAGAGTCGCTGTTGCCAACCAACTCGCAACGGAAGAAAGCGCAAAACTCAGACTTGAAGAACTTGAGATTCTCAAGGGAAGATGACTCGAAGCATAACAACATTTGGAGCTCTACCAGGCAAAGATATAACAAGCCCATGACAAATTGGTCCGCCCAAGGACATTCAAAATTGGTGACCTCGTACTTGTGCTCACAAAGCCTATTCTTGCTCGCCGCAAAATAGGTGGGAAGTTCGAGCCAACTTGGGAGGGACCATTTGTCGTTGAGAAGGTCTATACAGGAGGAGCCTACCAATTAGTGGACTTCTAGAGCAAAAGACCCATGTTACCGATAAATGGACGATACTTGAAAACCTATTACGCAACCTGATGATGCTTAATGCCGCTTACCTCTACTTACCTCTGCTTGCTTTGAAAACTTTGAAACTTTGATTGTTTTAGGGTTATCTATGTGGCCAAATGTCTATGACCGGGTCCAAATTTTGTAATTAACCTCAATATAATATAAATTTTGAGAAGATTTTTGAACTTCAAACATTCTCTTTTCTACTTTTGAATTTAAATACTCTGTTAAATCAAACAAAACTCACACATCAAATGAATAATCCTCTTCACCAAAACAAACTAAAATTTACTTTAATAAATAATTTGTTTTGATCTTGTTCATGCCAAGCTTCGGCCCACTGATGTTTTTTTTCTGTCGTCTGCAGAAGAATATCAGGACAGAGGCTGATCCTTGCCTTCCAGGATGGCTGGAACCTCGCACTAAATGAAGAGATGATGCCACAAGGAGGTGTCATAGATTTCAACGTGGATTTCAACCAAGTTAATATGGACTACAAGGGTCCTCTAATGGACGTAGTCAGCAATAAAGAAAAGGACGGACTGCCTTCACTATTGAAGGTGACCACTCAAGATAATTTGTCACGCAAAGGTAAAAACGTGATAGCGGAACGAGATCCAATGGAGGGGCCAGACGTCTGCCCTCCATGGTAGCTACTCCAATAAGGGACCCGATAGCCGCCCATAATGAACGACTACCAAATACTCTACTCCGCATGACGCAGTGCAGAAATGCCAGCCAAAAGAAACAAAGAGCCTTTCTGCAACAGGAACGGAAACGCCAGAGAGACATGAACAATTTTCTTACCACCATTCATGAGGGGCATATTTATGACCCAGATCTAAAAGAAACTTCTGCCAGCCTGTCCACTACAGATGAAGAATCAGGATTTGTGATAGAATCAGATGCGCTACCAGTTCCAGATATCTTATGCAAGGGTTGCCCAACATGCAACGTTGAGTACTAGCCGGGACATCAGTCACGGGCGCATTTGTAGAATGTCTGGATTGCAATGTTTTGCATCTACAGCTTTTTAGTACGTTAGAAGAATACACTTCAAGCACCAATGAGTCTCAGACTCTAGACTTCGTGACAAATGAACCATGCGTCTCACAGAGGATAGATCAACTCGCACCATGGAGCCCAGGATCATACATCCCACTAGAGGCTAAATCTCATATTCCGGATCAACCAACACCAGTTTGGGTTCCCACCGAGGCCCGAAGGAAGGAACGCCCACGACAGGTGCCAACTCCTGGTATTGTAGAATACTACAAGATAAGCATAGTAAATAAAAGAGAAGTCGAGTTTTATGAAGAAGTTCAGGGAAAGTTCATCAACATATTGGAAGGCCTGGAGCTATATACCAGGGTTTTCTCTGAAACTGATGAAAGAAACATTCTGGACTGCATCTTCGATTTAAGAGATAGAGGTGAAGCTGGCCTTCTCATGGAGAGGACATATTCCGAGTCGAATAAATGGATGAGGGGAAAGGGAACAATCACCATCCAATGTGGCTGCTGCTACAATTTTACGAACGAAAGACATGGGAATCCGCCTGGGATCCTCAGATACAACCAAGTGGATCCGTTACCACCGATGATAAAATGAATGATCAAGAGAATGGTCAAGTGGAATATTCTACTCGCTACTTGCATTCCCAACAGTTGCATCATTAACATTTATGAAGAAGGTGACTGCATTCCCCCACACAACGACCATCATGATTTTATGAGGCCTTTCTGCACGGTTTCGTTCATGAGTAAAAGCAATATTCTATTTAGAAAATAAATTGATATAGTTGGCTCTGGCGAATTCAGAGGAGCTGTAGAGATTCCTCTTCCAGTGGGTTCAGTACTTGTTCTCAAGGGAAACGGTGCAGATGTTGCCAAGCACTGCATTCCAGGAATGTGACACTGTAGGGTGTCTATAACCTTTCGAAGAATGGACGACAGTAAAATACTGTATGGATTCCAGCAGGACCCAAAATTGGAGGAGTTATTTCCATACGAGGTATGAGAAGGTTGTACCTCTAAGTACATGCGAAGGGAACTCTTATCCTGGAGCGTGACTTAGAAGGTCTGCTTGATTAGGAGCTCAACATACCAGGAACAGAGGGTTCACTTACTTTCTTTTAACAACATGACATGTATCTGATGTACGCAGTCTACAGTGTATTCATATCATGAGATGATTCTCAATGTATTTCAGCATGGATTACATGATGTATCTTTTTGAGTATTAGCCTATATCTGATTTATAGCATCCCTTTTTGGGGCAAATTAATGGAAATTTCTCTCAAATTGTGCCTTTTTGTCTGTTGCCTTTTTGTGCGATGGATGAAAGTCGTGAACTATGCGATGGTTCAGAATTTCAATGAACGAAGAACGAAACAACAAATCTTCAAAAATAAATAAAACACAAATGAAAAATAATCACAAATGAGTGAATAACAAAACAAATTTCTTTGAAAAATAAACCAATTAAAATTAAAACTTTAAGAACACATTTTTGAAAAATTAAATGTGATGAAAACAACAAGAAAAAGAAATAAACCTGCTGTGTGGATGCTTCTATTTTTTGAATTTCGTACTCCTTGGGCGCAGCACAACCATCGTTATCTACCTTAACTCTCTTCACATCCCCCCAGAATTTTACATTCTGCACAAAATTCCACAAAGCTCTACAAATCTTTTTCAACAAAAATTAACCTTTCCACATGACACAAATCTGCAAATTCAGCACCATAAGCTCTTTGTAAATTTCAAATCACATCTTCAAATTAGTACCTAAAATTTGATTCTCACATTTTAAGGTCGATACCTAAATTTTGACTCCCTTCGGGAATTGATACCTATATTTCAATTCTCTCATCTTTGGAATTGATACCTACCTACATTTCAATTCTCTCAACTTCGGTAATTGATACCTACATTTAAATTCTCTCGTCTTCGAATTGATATTTACGTTTCAATTCTCACATTTCAAGGTCGATACCTAAATTTCGACTCTCTTTGGGAATTGATACCTACATTTCAATTCTCTCATCTTTGAATTGATATTTACATTTTAATTCTTACATTTTGAGGTCGATACTTCAATTTTGACTCTCTCCTGAAATTGATACCTACATTTCAATTCCCATTCCTACATTTCTGATTCATTACATTTGAGGTCGGTCCTTACATTCCGACACTCTCTTTTGAGAATTTATTTCTGATTCATTACATTTGAGGTCGGTCCTTACAGTCCGACATTCTCTTTTGAGAATTGATGAATCAGTCCCACATCTCTGATTCATTACATTTGAGGTCGGTCCTTACATTCCGACACTTTCTTTTGAGAATTGACTTTTGAATCAGTCCTACATTGCTTATTCTTTACATTTGAGGTCGGACCTTACATTCCGACACTTTCTTTTGAGAATTGACCTATATGATTCTCTACATTTGAGGTCGGTCCTTACATTCTGACACCTTCTTTTGAGAATTGACCTACATTTCAATTTATCATTTCTGAATCAGTCCCACATCTCTGATTCATTACATTTGAGGTCGGTCCTTACATTCCGACACTTTCTTTTGAGAATTGACTTTTGAATCAGTCCTACATTGCTTATTCTTTACATTTGAGGTCGGACCTTACATTCCGACACTTTCTTTTGAGAATTGACCTATATGATTCTCTACATTTGAGGTCGGTCCTTACATTCTGACACCTTCTTTTGAGAATTGACCTACATTTCAATTTCTGAGGTCGGTCTTTACATTCCGACACTTTCTTTTGAGAATTGACCTACATTTCAATTCTCCTTTTCGAATCAGTCCTACATTTCTGATTCATTACATTTGAGGTCGGTCCTTACATTCCGACATCCCGAATCAGTCCTACACTTCTGATTCATTATATTTGAGGTTGGTCCTTACATTCCGATATTCTCTTTTGAGAATTGATATACATTTCAATTCTCATTCCCGAATTAGTCCTACACTTTTGATTCATTACATTCGAGATCGGTCCTTACATTCCAATATTCTCTTTTGAGAATTGATATACATTTCAATTCCCATTCCTACATTTCTAATTCATTACATTCGAGGTCGGTCTTTACATTCAGACACTCTCTTTTGAGAATTGACCTACATTTCAATTCTCACTTCAGAATCAACCCTACATTTCTGATTCATTACATTCGAGGTTGTTCCTTACAATCCGACTCTCTCTCTCTATCTTTTTGGATTGATGTTTGAATTTCAATTCCCACCTCGGGGCCGGAACTTACATTTTGACTCCCATCCTTTAGAAATCTTTGAAATTTCATAACTTGAAGTCCACTCTCCAATCCCCAGCGAGAGTCCCTACTTCTCGACTTGATAAAACACACACCTACTAATTCCCCGGCAGAAACAAATCACACACACGATCCTACACATATTTTTGGTTCTGTTAACTTAGAGGTTGTATTGGTTTTTTGTTGATCTCATTGGTCAACGCCAATAAGCGTGGTGTGCTTGCCCAACACCACACCTATTGGGGGTCCATTTGTTGACCTCACTTTTGGTTGAGGTTTAGTTTTTTCCCTTTTAGTAGCCTAAGGTCTAGCCATAAGATTTTCCAATTGACTATTCTTAGAAAACTAGACATGGAACCCTCACCACTAGAAATTCCAAACTCTTCTCTACTCAACTTGAGTTTCACATATTGCCTCAACCTCTAAATACTTAGTAGGTGGGGTCACTATGGGGGATACTCAAGATGAGCCACCCTTCTAACCTCTAGCACTTAGTAGGTGGGGTCACTATGGGGGAACTCAAGATGAGCCACCCTTAGGCAGTAAGTAGGGTCACTATGGGGGAAACTCAAGATGAGTCAACCTTAGGACTGCTGAACCATAAGGTTAGCCTTGGGTGTTCTTCTGGAGCTAAGGCACTCACTACACTCACTACAATCATGTACACCCACATTCACTCACAACCCTAAACTCAGATTTCTAGCCTAGACCCCTTGACCTTTCGGGATACTCGTGTAGATGGTCCCCTAAACCTACTAGCCCTAGGGCTATGGTTTGGCTAAGGCCACTATGTAGAGGACCCAAAATGGGTTTTCCATTATTCTATGGCTTTTTGGTGATGATTGGTACCTCAACTCTACCAAAATACCCATCTTGGCCTTTTACCACTAAAACACCCCCAAATTACCAAAATACCCCTCTTGGACACAAAATTCCAAAAATTTCCAGAAAATTCCAATAAATCTTAAATATTCTCAATTTTATTTCTCTAAACTAGCACATGACCCAATTTGACCATATTTAACCAAAACCCCCAAATTGGTCATTAAGGGACCAAATTCCCCAAATTCAATTCAAATGTCCATCAATTTAACCTCAATTTACATCAATTTCAATCCTAAACTCAAATTTACTTTTGATATGACCAAAATAAACTAAATCCAAGCCCAATTGGTCCATGATTTGAGCCCAATTTTGATTTGGGTCAAAACCCCAATTTTGACCATATGACCTAATCTCACCAAATTGGTCCCATAGCCTAGTCAATTGGCCTCAATTAATGTTTCAAAATCTTTATAACATTCATATACATCAAAATCAACCATCAATTGACCTTGGTGAAGCCACATACCCATTTTATTTTGGCCTAAATCTAAAATTCCCAAATTTAGCCCCGAATTGGCTAAGTCCCTATATTTCAACCAATTGATATACTTAACCTTCGTATTGGCATCCAATTCAAGTTGAAAACTCTTCATGGGGTCCCTATTTACCATTAAAAATAATCAATTTGGACTTAGCCAAAGGCTAACCCAAGCTAGAACCAAGGCTAGCCCGACATGACCAAATTGATTAAAGTTCAAAATTCCCTCAAATTTAACCTTCAATTGAGTTCAAAACCACTTTCATTCTTCACCAAAGTTGTTCCTTAGGATCATATAAACCAAATGCAATATTTATTTGAGCCAATTGACATGGCTAGCCTAGCCCAAATCCAAGTTTTGTTCAGTTGCACCCACTTGGACCCATGCACTAAATGTGACCTAACCACCCTGAAGTCATCAAATTAACTCCACCCCAGCCATTAGCTGGACTTAGTGACTAGTCCAAACACCATGAAACCACCTAAATCAAGCCATGGACCAAAGGTTCCCCAAACTAAGAAATATTATTTCCAAAAATGCACATACTTAAGATATCTTTGTCAAATCAAAAGCACATTTGCATTAAATTGTTGTGATGGATTCCTCTAGGTTCCCTGAGCTCCTAGCCAGCTCCCTCTGGCCGGCCGGTCGGCCTAGTGGCTGGAAAAGCTCAAAAAATGAGAGCCACCTCCATTGCACCTCACCCAAATCAAACCTAGAGGCCAGCTCATCCAAATCAAATTGGAGAGCTCCTCTGCCCTCCACCTAAGCACCACAATGCACACAAACTTGTGCCCTGAGAGCCACACCATGACCATTTTTTATAAAAACTCACCTCCCACGGCCATGGGAGGTGTGCTGAAATTTTCTTAGAGAGGCCTCTCCAAACTTCACATAGAGCTTCCCTAATATCCCCTCAGTGCATTCCAACCATTTTCCCTCACCAATTCCTATTGCCAGAGCTCAATTTTGAGCTTGAAACCTTTCCAAAAATCAGGATAGAACCCAACATACCTCCACAGTCCACCAAACTAAAATTAACTTCACCCACACCTTCACAATAGTGAAAGAAGCCAAAACCCCATAAAATCCCCCTCCCACAGAGCCTCTACCATAACTCTAGACCAACACCCAAATCCGGTCGTGATTGAATTCCTACTTAGGCCTTACACCAAAACCAGGGACTCAATCCCTAGCTTCCTTGGACCTTAACGAACGTGTCGAACCCCTTTGATAGAAGCTTCACCTCTCAGAGCAAAGGTATAAAACCTCACATCATCCCGAGCCTATTTTGACTCTCAATTTAATTATGCTTAATTTAATTGCATGATTACCGTATGGATATGTTCGTCTCACTTACACAAGTCCATATGATCAAACCCGAGGTGATTTGGTTGAGTCTAGGTTGAGATCTTAGGGTTTTAGTGAGGACAGTCACGGGATCATTCTATTGGGGACGATGACGGGGAGCCGTTCGATCGAGCGTGTATCAAACGGACGGAGGAGATCGGGCCAGACAACGCTTCGGGACATAAACTACGGGCCGAGTTAGCAGCTATGTGGATGGCAGCATCCAACCAGTGCACGCCACGCATACCTTCGGAGCTGCCTAGGATCTAGTCAGCACGCGCGGTTTAAATAGAAAAATAGGGCTTTTTCTTATTTATTTAAATACCCTTAACTTAGAAAATTCATAACTTTGTGTAGAAAAATCACAAAAATAAAATAAAAATACCCTCTTGCCTAGTGAACAGAGGAGAACAATGTGAAATAAATTTCAAAACCATTTAATGCATATTTAATTTTTAATTAATTAAACATTGTTTTGAATCATTTGATTCTCCATGCATATTGGCACATCACCTTGGCTTGAATAATCATGGAAATTAGCATATTGATTAGAAAATCCTAAGAAAAGTTTGGAAGGTCCACCATGACTAAAGAAGCCTTTGGAAAAAAAATTATGGGTCAATTCATTTAAAATACTCTTTAAATTTTACAAACACTAAATCACTAAAATAAATAATCTTGGAAAATATAAACATTTAATTGACTTGATTTTTTATCTCCACTGTGATTTATGATCGAGAGAACTCATTATAAAAAGTTCAAAATGTTTTAAGTTCATTTGATGACTTAAATTGATTTTTAAAGATAAATACCACTTTTGACATTTAAATGATTTTTACAAAATCAAAATAAAACCCAAAAAATTATGACACTTAATTTTTTGAGTTCTCTGTGATCAGGGATATTTCATTAAAGAAAAATTATATTTAAAATAAAAACTTGATTTTTAGCCTATTTTAAATATTTAAATAAGTAAAAACTCATAAAAATCACATAAATAATAAAACTCATGAAAATATTCTAAATTGCTTCCTAATCACTTAGGAATAATTATAATATTTTTCCTGATTTTCTAAATAAAAATATTGAATTCCAAAGCTTAAAAAAAAATTTTTATAGGCTAAAAATGAGTTTTCACTAAAATAATTCCAATAAATTAATGAAAAATCAAAAAATTTTAAAATTTGCTCTTCTTAGTCCTCTGACCTTAGAGAGATTTTCCAAAAATACAAAACTCAATTTTCATCATTGAAAATATTATATTTTTTTAAATAACCGAGAACTTAAAATAATTCTAATAAATCACATAGAATTCAAATACTTATGAAATTTGATTCAAAGGCTTCTCTAATCTAAGTCTACCTCCACTAAAATTTTAAGAGATTATAATTTACCTTGGTCAAGTTCGGAATTTTCTTTGAAAAATCCTATTTTTGCATAAAAATAATTATATTAAATAAATTAAATTCTAAAAAATCATATTTTCTCCTCTGATGTCTCAATTGACCCATGAATGAAGTAGGATAAAAATTTCAAATTCATTTGAATTGAATTTGACAAATTATGAGGTGTTAGAGCCTTACGGGCAAGGGCAAATGTGTAATTTTGAAATTTTAGCCTTAATTAACATTTAGGCTTAAGTGAAGGAGGGGAATGGATAACCTCTGATCTTAATCAATTCATTTGATGCTTTAAACACAAGAGGTTAATTGGTAGAAACCAATTTCACTTTCCTCATTACAAAGATAAGTTAATAAATTTCTAAATCATTAAAAAAATTTGGAAGTTTATTAAAATTAAATGATCCTGGACTTAGGGGTATAACTTTTGAAGTCAACAATTAATCAATTTAATACCCCTATTTTGATTTTCAAATAAAATCCAAATCATGAATCATGACCACTAAAGGTTTAACCTTTTCAAAACTAATTAAGACACTCACCTAAGCCTTAAGGGCTTAGTGGTGACTTAGGCTAAAAACTAAATGAGGATTAGCGAAATAAACATAATTAAATCAACCATCCTTGAAACACCATTAAGCCCAATTAGAATTAAAAATTTGGCTAAGTGTTCAAATTACACTAACTTTCCCTTCAAGGGAATTCACTCACATAATTTTCAAATTAAATGATAAATGATAATTACCCCTTTCTTAGGGATATTTGAGACATCGATGTTCACCTGAGCATTAGGGTATTTATAGGATGAATTATTAAGCAACATAATAAGTTTAAAAAGAGCTCAGGATTTTCCACCAGGCAGCGAGAGAGTAGCATGGTCCTGCTTCTTTCTCAAGATCTGTTGGATATCTCGGAGATCTACCAAACTTAATATATCTTGCTTGATAAAGTCATCCTTAATTAAACTTCTAAGGACCCACCAAGATATGACATAGGGTTAGGAAAATTATCGGAACTCTACTTTTCCTGCTCTTCATAAATGCCTCACATGCATTTTTAAGTTTCAGGAGGTGGAAGGAGAAGACTCGCCAGATACGATTTTACAGTTTATAGTACCGTCTTTCTTCTGCCTTTTCCTTATATGTTTCATGCTTGCATTTACCTACATAAACTTGCATGTTAACCATAACCATATCCCGAAACCAAAATTAAAATCAACCAAGATAAAAATCACCACCACAACATTAAAAATATAAACAAATCAAAATTTAATCATAAACATCACACAAAACTACAACTTCAACTAAATTAAGATGCCTCTATCGGATAATCGGGAATTCCTCGGAGGAGGTAACCTACGATTGCTAATGAGGTTTCCCACGATTTAGATGAGATTATGGAACTCATTAAGTTGAGTTTAGTAAGTTCATTTGGACTAAGTGAATCCAATAGAAAATAGTGGTGCCAAAACGAGGGAACCGTAGGATCCTAACCGGTGTCTCTCTAATCAACTTTAGTATGCCCTCAAAAAAATTTAAAGAACTTCAACCATAGGGCCACTATAACTTGACATACTAGAAAACTTAAACTCGTCACGGCAGGAGCTTGGGACTAGCATGGTGGGCAACACGACCATCTTCAACAGCAAAACCTGTCTTCCCCAGCTAAACCAATCTCCTTCCTTAGACTTAAACAACTAAGTCATAGGACTTCAAGGTTGCTTGCTTATGCAACGTATTCCTTAGACTTAAACAACAAAGCCATAGGACTTCGAGTTTGCTTGCTTATGCAACATAAATCCTAGACTTAAACAACAAAGCCATAGGACTTTGAGGTCGCTTGCTTATGCAACTTAAATCCTCACCTTACTTAAACAACAAAGTCATAGGACTTCGAGGTTGCTTGCTTATGCAACGTAAATCCTCACCCTCACAACAAAGCCATAGGACTTTGAGGTTGGTTTCTTACGCAACGTAAATCCTCACCTTATCTTTAGGCCTTTGTATAACCCTGTATACAATATAATCCCTAACTCATCTTAGGATTCCGAGGTTGACATTTGTCACGACCTAAATCCTCACATCTTCCAGGCTATTTGTGTGATTGTTTCACACGAATGTAAGCCATAATAAATAAAATTGGCAGGATGAAAAACCTAAATATTTCTCCTCAAAATTGATGCCAAACATTAGGATAGCTTAGGAAGTCACCGAGGTTCGCCTCTGAATCCCTAACATCCCATAGTTCTTCCTCCTTTGTATTCTACAATAAAACATTTCAAATTTGAACCAATCCCCGTTCACACCTCTACGTTTGATCTCATTAAAGAGTCATTCCCTTTGAAACTCCTTGAAGATAATGTTTTCTTGATCTTTATCGAGAGTCTTCTTAGAGGATTCCTTAGTTTAGAGAATAATTTAAGTGAAATTTTATTATTTTTTTGAATTAAATTTTCATTATTATTATTTTAGTTTAGATCAATTTTCATGATTTATTTTAAATAGAAAATAGTGTTTTAATTACAAAAATTATTCTTATATTTTATTAGACTTCTCTGAGTTTAAAAAACTAAGAGAATTAAATTTTATATTTTTCAGATTTTTAATTTATTTATTATAAATATTTTAGTGAGAAATAAAGAAAATTCACTTTTAAGGTTTTAAAAATTTATTTTTAACTTAGGAAAATTAGGAAAGTGATCAGAGAACAGTTAGACACATCTTGAAATATTTTTTTGTATTTTTTAAATTTTAATTTCTTCTTAATTATTTTAAATTCAAAATGAGGTTAAAAATCAAGTAATTTACCAAAAATAAATTTTATTTTCCTAAGTGCCTCTGATCACAAAGAACTCAGAAATCTACTTTTCATAATTTTTCTAAGTGTTTTTAATTTATTATAATTGTTTTTTTTACAAAAAATAAAAGTTTTCTTACAAAATCCACTTTAGTGCTTAAACTAAATCAAATAATTTTCAAATTTTTACAGTGGGTAGATATGATTTTTATGAACAATGTGGAGTTAATTTTATTAATTTTTTTTCATTTACACAACTTAATAAAAGGTATTCACATTTAACTAAGTATAGAAATTCACAAAATGATTCAAAGCATCATAATATTATTCTTTGACTTCTCAGACCACAAGAAACCTACTAAAATTGTTCTCATGATTTTTCAATTAATGTTTTGATTTATACAATTAAAATAAGCCAAATGATCACCTTAGCTTGAAAATTAAGGTTAGAAGCATAGAGATGCTCTCTGGCCATGGAAAAACTAGAGAACATCCCATTTATGATGAGGAATAAACCCTAAAAAACTAAAGCCATGATGAGCACTCCTTAGTCATGGAGAGTTAAAATACCACAGAGGGTATTTAATTAATTTAAAATCATATGTTTAAAAAATAATTTTTATTTTTTGTTCACATTATTTTTCTCCGTTCACTGAGCAAGAGGGTATTTTTCTTTTCTTTTTATGATTTTTCTAGAGAAAGATATAGATTTTTAAAGTTTAGGCATTTAAAATAATTCAAAATTTCTATATTTTTCTACTTATCCACGTGGCGCCAACTCATCCTCGTCCGCTTCGAAGGCTCCACATGTTGCTCCACCATTTGACGATGCTAGCCACATAGCCTTTATGCAGACTGCGCTTTATGCACCATGGATCCATCAAGTTTGATCTCCTCCGTCCGTTGAATACAAGCGCGATTGGACTGCTATCCGTTATCGTCCTCAAGTGACCTAACCCATGAGCCGTTCACACTAAAACCTTAAGATCTTGGACTAGACCCAACCAAATCACATGGGGTTTGTTTCTAAACTTTCATCTACTCAAGAGGAACTTATCTATATGGATTATACGATATGAAATACAATAAATATGTATGGAGAGTAAAAATAAGCTTAGATTATGGTTAGGGTTCAATACCTTTATCTAAAAGGGGAAGCCTCAATCAGATGTTTGTGGTAGCTTCGATTGGTCCCAACTAACCTCCAGATAAAGTACCAAACCATGGTGAATGGTATAGGTATGAATTTGATCAAAGTGATTTTCTGGTGTTGGTCTAGAGCTAGGTTAGAGGCTATTTTAGAGGGGGCTTTATGGAGAATCAAATTCTCGCACTATGGGGATGGTGTATGCACAAGTAATTAGAGTTGGAGAGCTGTGGAGCTGTGGAGAGTTCTGTCCTGGTTTTGGCAGAAATTTGAGCTCAAAATTGAGCATCCACAAAAGGGATCAGTGGGGGAAAATGTTGGGCTTGAACTGAGGAGGTCTTAGGGAGTCTCTGAGAGCAATTTGGTAGAGTTTCCTTAAGAAAATTTCAGCTCTTTTTTTTCTATAGCCATGGAGGTGAGGTTTAAATAAAATGGCCTAGGGTGGCTGTCATGGCTAATTAAGGGGTGCAAAATGGTGCTTAGCTGGAGGGTTTTGAAGAGCTAAAGCCAATTGGAATTAGCCAGCTCAGATGAGTGAGTTTGGACTTGAATTTTGGCTTAGGGCTCTCAATTTTGGTGTTTTCCGGCCACTAGGCCAGCTGACAAGGCTAGGGGAGGTGGCCAGGAGGTCAGGTGAGCCAGTGGGAGGGTTAATTATGGTTAACCCTCAATGGCAAATGATGATGGGGGAGATTTTTGGTTAAGGCCCATAAATGAGCATAAATCCCTTAATTTAGGGATCCAATCGTCCATAGATCACCATGGCTGGTCCAAGGGGGTTTAGCCTAGTCAATAGAGTGTACTTAGTGGCTGTGGAGTCATCAATTTGGTGGCTCTGAGATACCTAAGTTAATTTTGGTGCATGGGTCCAATTTGGGTCCAAATGACCAAGAGTTGGGTTTGGGTTAGGCTAGCCATGACTTTTAGCCCAATTAATTGATCAAAATTGTTTGGATTATTGTCATGAAGATTTCTTGTGAAGTATTGAAATAATTTTGAACCCAATTGGAAGCTCAATTTGAAGGATTTTGGGATTTTGGTCAATTTGGGCATGTTGTACTAGACTTGGGTCAAGGTTAAGCTAAGGTTGGGTAAAGTTCAAATTGATTTATTAAAATGATCTATAAGAATTTAATGAAGAGTTTTCAACATAAAATGGGTGCCAATTTTGGGGTTGAGGCATTCAATTTAGTGGAATTCGGAGGCATAGCCAATTTGGGCCAGATTTGAGGATTTTTGGACTTGGGTTGAAATTAAATGAAATTGAGGCTTCAACAAGGCCAAATGAAGGTCATTTTTGGTGTGTAGGAGTGTTATAAAAAATTTTTAATCCAAATTGGGGCAAATTAAGTAGGCTATGGGGTTCAATTTGGTAGGATTAAGTCATATGGCCAAAATTGGGGGTTTGACTTAGATCAAGAGTGAGCTCAAAGAATGGGAAAATTAGGCTTTGATTTGATTTAGATTGGTCATATAAAAGGTGAATTTGTGTTTATAATTGAAATTAAGGGAAATTGGGACCAAATTGATGGGCATTTAAGGTGAATTTTGGGAAATTAGGCCTTTAAAGGCAATTTGGGGGTTTTGGTCGAAATGGTCAAATTGGTCAAATTGGCCAACTTGTGTTCAATTGAAGGGTTTCAATTGGTTTTGGAGACATTTGAAGTGATTTTGAAGGTTTTGGGAAAGTTTGGGGTGCCAAAGATATTTTTGTAATTTTTGCAATATTAGGGGTATTTTGGAAATTTTAGAGTTTTTGAGTGATTTTGGGTAATTTGGGTATTTTGAAATGGTTTGAAATGATTTTTGAACAAATTTGGGTATTTTGAGTGAATTTGGGAATAATTTGTCAAATTTAGGGTTTCAAGGGCATTTAGGTAATTTGGGTGGATTTAAGGGCAAAAGGCTAAGTTGGGTATTTTTGGTAGAATTTTGGGAAGCCAACCACCATATGTGATTTATGGACCAATGGAATCCCCATTTGGGTCCTCTATGTACTGGTCTTAGCTAAACCCTAGCTTAGTGCTAAGGTTGTGAGTGATTGTTAGTGAGAGTGAGTGTAGGTGAGTGAACTAGCTCCAGACCAACATCCAGGGCTAACCCTAAGGTCAGACAGTTCTATGGGGGCTCATCTTGAGCTCCTTCATACTGAACCCACCTACTAAGTGCTAGAGGTTATGACCAATATGTGGAACTTCAAGTTGAGCAAGGAGGAGTTTAGAATTTCAAATGGTGAGGGTTCCTTTTCTAGTTTTCTAGGAATAGTCAATAGGAAAGTTTTATGACTAGAACATAGGCAACTAAAGAGGGAAAACTAAACCTCAATCAAAAGTGAGGTCAACACATCTCTAGTAAGGGTAAAGAATATTTTATTGCTCTTATCTAGTACAATACAATTGGAGTACTTTCACAACAGAATTTCTATACTTATTACTGATTAATGATAAGGAGAAAGATATTTTGTATTAAGTGCTTTTCTTTTACATAAACTCAAGTTATCTTTATTAATTTTTTATGTCACTTTCAAACATTAAAAATACCAAAAAGAGTGTAAATTTTATTCCTGTGATAAAAACTATAGTTTACGTATTTGTCTTTTTAAAGTAGAAAGTTTGTTACTTGAATTATTGCATGCTGTGAACAATCCCTGTGAGTTCGATATTTGAGGCTTAATCAAAAATTCCTATATTATCTGATAATGATATGTATACTTGCATAGTATCCCAATATATGTTAAGTTCAAAAGTTAAATTCTTATTTTCTCCAAGATCAAGTTTTTTATACTGTTGTAAAGTAATGAAAGATAAGTGAAAAATATAATCAAATACTTGTTATACTGTTGCATATAAACAGTTGGGATCATCCGCCTAGTACGACATAAATCCTCAACTTTACCATTAGGCCTTTGCACAATTATGTTGTGCAATTTTTCCCCTAACTCATTTTAGGATTCTGAAGTTATCGTTCGTTAAGACTTAAATCCTCTTATCTTCTAGGCTATTTGTATGATTGTGCATTAAAATGTAAGCCCTATATAATAACAATTGGCAGGATGAAACATTTAATATTTTCTTACCGAAATTGATGCGAAGTTATAGGATATCTTGGGAATTCACCGAGGTTCTTCTCATAATTTGAGGCATCCCCTAGTTTTTCTTCCTTTGGATTTCAAAATAAAATCTTCCAAATTCAGGCATTTCCCATTTCAAACCTCTTTGTCCAATCTTTGAAAAGTCCTACATTTTGAAATTTTTGAAGGCATGATTTTATGATCTAAATTGAGAGTTTTCTTACGTGAATTCGGTCATTTAAGATATAATTAACTATAGGGGCTTGCCCTTATAGGAAACTTTATAAACCCAGTTTAATATAAACCCTATATAATCTTTTATATTAGATGAGGGAATTTTTTGACACATAAAAAAATGGTTCGCAGACTAAACAGATGTAAAAATTCTTTAGTTTAACTTATCGAGTCTTCACCAGTAAGTAGTGTATCTATCCTTCGAGATATGTACATTGCTTGCACTGTTGTCCTCGATCATTTAAACTATTGTCTATATGGGATCGGTTCTGTCTCATATTTTTAAAAATTAAAATATTACATTTTTCAAAATTGAAACATTATTTTTCAACAAATCCAAATTTATATCATTTTACATTATAAACACGCGTCACATGCACACTTTTTGTCGCCGACACCTACCTCTAAGCCGCAACTTAGGCTTAAAATTAGGTGGATTTCAGAAGATTTCAATGGCTAAGGATCTTGGATTTTATCTTCTCTTGGTAAGATCTTATCTTCAACTTAAAAATTTTTTATTTTCACCTTAGATTTATCCTACATTATGGAAAATCCAAAATATTGGAATTTGTTAAAGAAGTTTTAAGAAAACCCATGGTGAAAAGTTTCTCACCAAATAATCTTACTTGTGGAGTTAGATTTTTTATTTTCTAATTTATTTGGATTTTATTTGGATTCCCATAGAAATTTGAATGGCCCCATGAGAGAAAAGAGGAAAGCCTACGAAAGATTTTGACGCAAGGAGATTTATCAAATATAAGGACCAACATAGTTACAACACTTAAATGGGCTCTAGAAAATTGATTCAGAAATGAGCATTTGCTAACCCAAGTGGTGGGATCAAAAAGTTGATCATCGCTAAAAATTGGGATAGATTGTGCTACTTCACTGCAGTAGTTATTGTCTCAATAATCCGAGAGTTCTATGTCAACTTGCAAATTAATACAAATGATCACATCTTTGTGGGAGGTAAGCAAGTTAAATTTTCTATAAAAAGGATCTATGCATTTTATGAAATGAGAAATTTATTCTATTGTGAATATGTTGCATTTGTGATGACTGACTCATCACTGGATTAAGTAATTTACTTTCTGACTGATGGAAGGGGAGAATGGAAAATTAAGAACAATAAGAAAGTTATTTTCTCCACTTCCATGATGACATTTCAATCAAAGGTATGCCATTACTCCATCTTTGTAAAATTTCTTCTAACTAATCATTTGAGTGAAGTAACAAAAGAAAGAGTTGTGCTAAATTTCTGCATTCAACAAATGAAGTCAACAGATGTTGGTGCTCTTATAATACATAATGCTCGATGTATAGCCAAGATTGCTACATGTAGAGGTTTGGGATACTATGCTATGATTTTCACTTTATGTGAATAATCAGGAGTAGTGTTTAATAGGAATGAAGAAAAGCTACAGCCACATAAACCAATTAGGAGACACATAATTCAAAGATTTGAATCATTTGCTGAATCCAGGAGTATAGGTAGTGATAGACCCTCAACTTCTGCTTCACATGAGAAAATCATGGAGCAGTATATGAAACATCAAATGGATATTGTGAATTTGAAAAATATGATTGGAAGAATAGAAGCAAGGAATGCATATAACGATGAATATCAACAAAGGAGAGTTCAATATGATATACCATATCAAGAGGCCATGACTAGATACCTAATGGGTGATTATAATATGGGATTTCCAACTTGCCCCATTTATACTCCTTTTGTGCCAGATCAAGAAGAAGAAGAAGAAGAAGAAGAAGATGATGATGATAAGGAAGAGGATGATGACTGATTTTTTTAGCAGTCTGTTATGTTTTTTTGTTATTTTGATTGTTTGTTATTTGTTTTCTTTAAAATTGTTGTAATAGGAACTTTCACTTTAATATTGTACTGTGGACTTAATTGTAATAGAAATTGCATATTTTTATTTTTTTGCACTTCTAGTTATTTTTAGTTTCAGTTTATAATTTTACTTCTTAACAAATCCTTTAAAATATATTATGTTTCATTTAAAGCTTTAAAGCCTATATTTGTAAAGTTAGCACCTATAGTATACCAGAGCCCAGTTTCTTATTCAGAAATTCCTTACATGTTAGTTCTTTATTTTTAGGCATTTATTGTTTTCATTCACCAGTAATAATTTTTGTACTGAACATTTTTAATTAGGTAAAAATTTATGTTTAGGGGAAAGAAAATTTTCTTTTAAAAAGAAGTAAACTAAATTTTATTTGTCTTCAATTAAAAACATTTTTAAAATTAATTTAGCATGAACTTGGATAGCAGGGTTTCACTTTAAATGACCATATTTACTTTTGTAAATATTATGATAAATTTAGGTAAAGTCTTTAATAATGAAGGTTAATTCTAAAGTTAAGAATATTTGGTATGAAAGGATAAGACTATGTTTTTTCTATTTAAATTAAAGGAAATTGTATTTTGAAGTATTAAGTATTTTAGAGTTTCATGTTAGAAGAAAAGAATGAGACTTTATGAAAAATATTCAAAACTGATATGCATTTATAAAATAAAGAAAGGTAAGAAGTTTTAACTTTAAGAGGAGAATAGTGAAGTTCAAAATTATTAAATGCTATTCAGATATAGTAATTCTCACTTGAAAAAGAAAAGAAAAGAAAGAATTGGAAAGATCATGAAAATTAAAAAAAGAAGAAAAGAAAAAAATAAAAAGAGAAAAAAAGAATGTGAAGTGAAGCATGAGGACATGTCTAATCAAAAATTGACTTCACTTGAATCAACTTTAAGAAAAGGCTTTATTACAGTCTCTAAACATGTATTTGAGTATTAGCACCTTTAATAGTAAATTTTTCATGAAGTTCTTTCTCATATGGATTTTATAAGTATCCTTGATATAACAAATTACAATTCTTCTTGAAATGAATAGAGATTCAGAAATCTTATATTTGATTACTAAGTACTCTTATACTTATTGTTTTAATCTAAGTTGTTAAAATTTTTTCTTAAACTATACAATTTTATTTATTAAACTAAAGTATAGAAGCTTGTAAGCTAATCTTTATCCTAAGTCATATTTTTATGTAGTAAAAGAACACTTGAGGACAAGTAACATTTTTTTTTAGGGATTTTGACACTCCAAAATAATGTGTTATTTTAAGTATATATTTCATGCTTATTTTTGTTGATTTTACACTTTAAAGGAGGGTATTTTCATGTTTTGGTTGCAGGTATATCAATGTTAGGAATTTGGAGCAAAAGTAGCAAAGAGAAGAAAATTTGGAGCCAAAATAGTGAATTATGTGATTCTGGTGCCTGAACCGCCTGAAGCGCCACTTGACAGAGAGTTGGCGTCTGAAGTACCAGACTTGATGCCTAAAGCGCCACATTATAAAAAGTTGGCGCCTGAAGCGCTAGAACCCAGAATAATGGGGACTTAAGTAACTTGGTGCTTGAAGCGCTAGAATCAGTGCCTGAGGCGCCAGAGATGACACTTGATGAATTAATGTGGTTCGAGACAAATTTTGAGCAAATTTTGAAGGTTCCAAATGTTTTAAACGCCCCATGGAGTAATTCAATGCATCTCAACACTTTGGAAGGCTCTTTAATGAAGGGTTATGTCTCTTGAAAGAATGGACATGTCTTTTAGCATTCAAAAAGTGTGACTTTTGGAGAGAATTTGGGAGGGAATTTTAAATACTTTTTGGAAAGAGTCAACGAATAATTAAAGAGAGGGAGTCTAGGGTTGAAGGGCGTTTCGTGTAGAGAGTTCGGTTGAGAAGAGAGAGGCGAGTATAAGAGAGAGTGAATGAATTGGAGTTTTTATTCAAGGGTTGTAAGAGGAGAGGGAAAGTGAGAGATTTCTTCTTTATTAAATTTTCAAGAGAGAATTGAGAGTGCTTGTAAAGAGAGAAAGTGCTTAAAGAGAACTTCTAGGGATTTACTTGGGAAGAATTGTGAGATAAATTGTGTCTTTTATTTCTTTTTTGTGTAAATTTTTTTTCATATCTGAAATCCGTGTTTTATTTTTCCTTCTCACGAATTCTGAGTAGTCTTCTTTATACTTCTCCCTACTCTGAGAAATTATTTTTTAAAGAGTTGATTTTGTTTTATATAGTTTTAAATGTCAATAATTTTTGGAAATTTGAACACCAATCTTCATTTACTTTTCGATTATGTCAATTAAAATGTTAAAATGCATTGAGAAACATATGATCCAAAAGGGCTATGATGTCTACATCATAGTGAGAATCACATTCAATTCCAAGAGTGAGAATATTATCCATGAGGTTGAGTACAAATAAATAGGGAAATATACTTTCTTTGATGCAGAATTAAAGATTTTAAGGTGACAGATTAAAATCCCTTATTTAGTCCAATTAATTGGAAACTAATGCGAGATTTTTAGCCCTGAGGCGAGGGAGAAGTGGGAGCTCTAGAGCGAGAGCGAGTATCCTCCCAACCTAACCGTGGAATTAGAGACCAAACTCTGGATTAGTCAATGTTCTTTATGCACTTGAAAGAGTGTAAAGAATAAAATTACTCCTATTTGGCACAATACAAATTTATATATATATATATATATATATATATATATATATATATATATATATATATATATATNGATTTTAACTTCTTCACAATCCATATACTCATTGTAAAGGGGAAGGAAGCTTTCTTAAATTTGAACTCATCATCACAAAAATTTTGTTTAGTTTTTATAAGTTTACTTTTGAAGTTTAGCAAAAAGCTTAGTTAACTTAGTTCTTTTAACTTCATTTTATTTAGCATACACTCAATTACCTTAGATCTAAATTTTGTATTTAAGTTTTGTAGTTTGAATTTTGTGTTTTACATTATAGTTATTAGATTTTCCAACTTCTTTGTTGGATCGATACTTAGGACTTCAATTAGAGATCTTTATTAACTGAGCGATATGTGTACTTGCATATTACTACGGGTTTGGCCGTTCAAAAATTTTGAAAGATAAATTTATTTTTACTAAAGTTATATTTATTGGGATTGAATTGCATTTTTATTATTAGTCTTGTCGTGTGTGTTTTGTAATATTGAAAAATATTTAAAAAAGCAACACGCAACAAACTCTCGCATCAACAACATAAATGGTGCAGCTTGAAATCCCGTTCTACGATTCCTGGTACAAGATAAAAGCACAATCTTCTGCACTCCCGGGGCAGCCGAGTAAAATATCACCAAGAAAAAACACCCTCACCGCGTTGTTGCTGCGCCCCCGAGCATAGAGACCACCTGTCGCCTCCGACCACTACCAACGACCGCTGCTAATGATCGTTGTTGTCAAACAACAACGATTATACTTTTAGCATCTATACTTTTTTGTACGTTAAAAATTGTCATGTTATGTATCGTAAGTAGAATACTAACTCAGCTCTCCAAGTACCTAGAGTAGTGTATACCTTTGTACTCTTACACCCATAGTTGATTGCTTTGATTAGGTTAGTTCCCACGACTTTTTTTATCTTCTCTTGTTTTTCATTATAAAAATTATGGAGTCTCATTCTACTACTTCTCTGTCATTTATGTGTGTGCAAGATAATCGTGCAATGCTAATAGATTAAGGGTTTGTTTGGAACAGCAATAGCTTGACAAGCTGGCTGGTTTTTTGTTTTTTAGAGTTTGAAAACAGCTGTGCTACAGCAGCTGGACAAAAGTCTATTACGCCCCTGTGTAGTAATGTTGTTTGTTACAGAACTGTCATAACAATATATTTACAAGAGCTCATTTAGAAATAAGAAACAAAAATAAAAATTTAAGTTTAGCTGCAAATATGTAAATATTAGAATATATAAAAATCAGAATCATGGAACCGGGTGTCAAGCTTTTTAAATTTTGATTTCTACAATTATAACAGCAAAATACTTCATATCACATAAAAAATACCAACACTTTAACTTTTACAAGTGAAATACACCTTTCCAAGCCTAGGTAAGGTGGCATATTTGTAAATATTGAAGTTTGGGTATAGATATGTAAATACATTAGAATTGATTGATATGCATGTAAATCTTCGTCAATATTTGAAGGATTGAAATTACTTCAATTAATCAATAAAATGCAACAATAATCAACAACATATGTGTGCTTATCGAATACAAGTAACAAGCATATACTTGGAATGGAAATACTTGATTTGTCAGCATGAAACAAAACAGAAAAGCTTGAAACAATTGGAGATGAGGGAAACAAAGCTATTCTATTAAACAAATATCAGATGCAATTCATGCAAATTTAGCCATCTCCACAATTACCAACTGCATTCTCTCCAATGGCACAAGTAGTTTTTTTGGATTCTGACATAAATAGTTTAAAAATTAAAATGCAAACTGATAATCAATCCATGGCTTCAAACAGACCACTCAGTAGACATGAAAAGGATAAATAATATAAAAGATAGAGAGAGAGAGAGAGAGAGAAAGGGAGAGCTGATAAGAGAAAGAAAGCGCACCAGTAAAGGCAAATCGAGACCATACATCATAAATGTAGCTTGAAATCCCATTATGTGATTCCTGGTGGAAGCTAAAAGCGTAATCTTGTGCACTTCCGGGGCAGCCGAGTAAAATATCACCAAGAAATAACACCTGCACAGCACTACCGCCAAGCGCCTCCCTCCCCAAACGATCGGGAATTGTGATTCTGACTCACACCGTGCCCGAATATAACTCCCCTGTACCCCCAAAATAACCTCAGATGTACGCAGCGCTGCGTATATCTTACGTACGCAAATATTTCTCCCTAAACGGACTCTAAACTATAACTTTATTGCCGAAAAATCTCTTGCTTGCAACATTACTTTCACATACATATCATTTTGAGACTTTAATACTACGCAAGAAAACGTTTGTCACTTTTTTTTAAAAATTTAATATTATTATATTTGAGGTGATATCTAATATTTTACTGGTATGTGGTTAAATATGATAATTTAGGTTTGAGAAATTTAAAACACAAGAGTTCTGGGCTAAAATGCTCAAAATCTTTTTATAATTATAAATGCCAAGATATTTTATGCAAAAACAAGACACCAAATTTCCTTTTATATATCGATAAAGGTCTAAATATTGTATAGCATAAAATGGGGCTCCTCTCCAATTAGAAGGATGTACTTATGAATGACGAAATCTCCTTTAAATCGGAACTATTTTAATAAAGTAAGATTGTTTTAATCTCAATCACTATATTAGGTAATTGAACATAATATAAATATAACTTGAAGTGGAGAATCTGATTAGATTTTTCATTGTTTTTAGAATAGCGTAGTTTAGTTGATATAAAGAGCATCTGTGGCTCAAATAGAACATAATAATTAATTTTTAAATAATCACTATTTTAAAATCTTTACTATTTTTAAATATTAAAAATTTATAATCAAAATATTCTAAACTAATTTCAAAAAATATTTTAAAATACTTATGTCTATCTTAATCAAATATTAATTATTTATATGCCATATTCTTTTTTTAAATAATAATTTAAAGTATGTGATGCCCTTAATCATCCGAAATTTGAAGAATTATACTGATGATTGTTTTCTTTGTAAACATTAATAACATCTTAAATTGTTGCCGTCAGCAAAAAGCTAAACCAAAATATTATAAAATTATTTCTGGCTCTTTCTAACAGATCCTCGCGCTCTATGTTTTATCCATCAATAAACAAATATCACCGCGAATTATTTACCACTTGTTTTCTCCATAAATACCTACGCCTCTTCGGTTTGCTTACTTTCCGTCCTACATTCTAAACGCACATCTCCATCTCCTTCCCTTTTTTTCTCCATCTCATCCATCAAAAGCTCAACATATGCTTCCAAACAGAAATGTTTCGAACGACTTTCCGGAAGCGCCGCCGTCCGGGTGGGCACCGTTCCATGGCGCCACTGACTTCGGAAAAAATATGGCCATCGTTTTCGCAGCTCTTGTCCTTGCCCTTGCACTCGGTTTCATTGCAGGTGCTCTGATTCGCCGCCACCGGCGGCGGAATCGCGCCGTTGCCTTGGAGAAGCCGAACGATGCTGAGATGGTGGCGCCGTCTCTAGAGGCTATTCCGGCTCTAGTGTTTTCCTCCGGACAGGGTGGGACTGTTGCGAGGCTGGCTGATTGCGCCATCTGCCTCCAGGAGTTTGCCGACGGGGATGTCGTTCGAATGCTTCCTAACTGTGGGCATGGATTCCATGTCGGATGCATAGATTTGTGGATCTCTTCCCAGCAATCGTGCCCTACTTGCCGGAAAAGTAGCTTGCTGCTGCAGGGGAGGCTGATGACGGAAGGGGTTTAGGGCTTTGAAAGGTGAATCGTGCGAGAAACGGTGGGGAAGAATTGGGAAGTGTTTTTTAATTTTTGTGGTTGTTTTGGGAACAGCGGTGGAGTTGTCCTTTGTCAGGTTGTCAGGGGCCATGTGAGAAAGGGCCATTCAGAGCGGAAGCTTATCGCCGTGTAAAAGCAAGGATTAACCAAATCTGTTTTTTTCTTTTTTTTTTTATGTCTTTATTGGTATTTGTGTTGTGATTATGTGTATGACTGGTACGAAATCAGATTTGTTTCATAGATATACATTCCTGTTTGATGCAGATGTTGGATTTCTTTAAGTATTTGTGCTTGTATCGCATCTAAAACATGTGTAAAATTGAATCCGAAATTATTCTATGAACTGCATCCAAAAAATTAGTGTATAATAAAAGAGAGAGGGAATTGTATTGTCAATAAGATCAGATAAATCTCAATGATTCTTTAGATATTAAGTGTAGAAATGACCCTCAAATTAAGGGTTAAGGGATATAAATTGTATAATTACTTTTTCGCTCTTATTTTGAATAAGGATGTGGAAGGGTATATTGCTCTTAAACAAATATATGAATAAATAAAAAATAAAAATAGTTTTGTCGTCTAGGATCGATGGCCCTAGAAGCTGTCAAGCTCATCTTCTCGATTTAGTTTTTAGGGCGGACAATTGGTTCTCCAATGTTGGACAGTCCGTTGACCTCATGGAGGATGGTTGGCTGGCTTACCTGAGGATGTTTAGTCGGCTTACCTGAGGATGTTTGGTCGGCTGACCAACATAGCCACGATCAGTCGATAAACTTGACTAAAGATAATCGTTCAACGTGGCCAAGGTCAGTCGGGTGACTTAGACAGTCTTCCAAGCTAAAGAGAATTGGTCGACTCATGAGGATCCTTGCGTTGTTATACATTGTTCAATCTGTTTGTTTGGTCAGACTATTAGTTGTTGGTCCCTTGAGTGAGATTCATTTTGCCAAGGACAGATTAGGTTGTCGGGCATATGAGACGTTACTATAATATAATAGTTAGCCCACCTCTTTAGCAACAGAGCAATTAAGGGATTTATGTGGGTGTGTGTTGGGCGCTTGAATAAATTTGATGAGTTTTGAGCGTTACTCTAAGATAACTATTTTAGGGAGACTAGCAGACCCTTTTTTTTTTTTTGAGCAAATCCTCAATTTCATTCTGTGTTTTTATTTCTGCTGGCTTTGTACAAACTTTCAAGGGGGTGGTGGTTAGGCACTGGATCACATGGGCTCATGTTGACGTGAACATCGATCTCTTGTGGGCCAACTTTGATCATGCATTTAGTCCATAGGATCTCTTCAAAATTAGTGCTGCGTATTTTCAGTGTATGTATTTAGCTCCCAGGTTTTTTTACTCCTTGGAAGTTGCATTACAATAATAATAATAGAATTCAATAGAAAGAAAACATATTCATTTATATATAAAATCAGTGTTTTAATAATGGAACTTCATAGATTTCCACATTTATGACCTTCTATAAATAGGGCACAAAGGGTGCCTTAGTCATCCACATTTCTCAAAGGAGCATCAATTTGGTCGACTGGTTAAGAGGGAGTTGCTATAGTAAGGGAAAAAAAATCTTCATTAGACTATATTACCAAGGATGTGCTAAACGGAGCCTTCGGAGTGAGTTGGCTTGAGGCTATAAAGAATCTCATGATAAGGCGAATAATGTGGTTTGCCTCGTAGAAGAGGTGAATTGGGGATAGCGATGAAGTCGGGTCATCCGATCCATGGAACCTCTAATAGGAGGGAGATAGACAAATATAGCCACAGTGGAAGCCCACAATTTGCGGGCTAAACAGTCAGCAGAAGGAGTGATTTGAGCCTTATACTCAGAACAATTTGAGGGGGTGAAAATGTTAGAGGTTCCTAAAGTTGGGCCACTATTCTTCCATCAGGCCTTATGACAAGGCTGTACTTCTATGGTTCTGGATTTGGACTTCGGGAGAGATCCGAAAAGTTTCCCATTAGGCCTTGGTGAGAGTTACCCTTCTTTCATATGTTTGGAATTGAACTGATACTTGGGTATGTGGAAACTATTAATGCGGGTGGATTCAGTGTGTTAATTTTGCAAAGATTTTTCAATATTAATAAATGCATACGACAGATGTAATAGTAAATATACAATTTAATCCCAACAAAAATAACTTTAGTAAAAAAAGTTTTATCTTTTAAAAATCTTTAAACTAACAAATCCCATAAAAATAACGCAAGAATACGTATCGCTCAAGTAATAAAAGGCTCAAAAAGAGTCACAGATATCGATCCCACAGGGAAGTTGGAAATGCTTATTAATAATTCTTATGATTATAATGTAAAATACAATTTAAATTACAAAAGTGAAGTACAAAATTCAAATCTAGAGTAAATGAGTGAATGTTAAATAAAAAACAGTTAAAAGACTAAGTTGCTAAATCTAATTGCTAAACTTTTAAAACTAGTATTTACGAAAGGTAAACAAAGTTTTTGTGACGAAGAGTTTAATTTTAAGAAAGCATCCTTCCCCTTTACAATGAGTTTATGGATTGTGAAGAAATTAAAATCATATATATATATATATATATATATATATANCGACACCGGTCAAGATCTCACGGTTCCATCGTCCCGGTACCACTATTTTCTATTGGAATCACTTAGTCCAAATGAATTTACTAAACTCAACTTAATGAATTCCATAATTTCATTTAGACCATGGGAAAACTCGTTAGCAACCGTAGGTTACCTCCTCCGAGGGTTTCCGATCTTCCAATAGAGATGTTTTAATTTAGTTGAAGTTGTATTTTTGTGATGTTTGTGATTAAGTTTTGAGTTGTCTTATATTTTGAAATATTGTGAAGTAATTTTGTTTTAGTTTTGGTTTTGGTTTTGTTTTTAACATGCAAGTGTTTTTATACAGTAAATATGATACAATCATAAAAACAACAGTAGAAAAATACAAGAAAGACTGTAAAATGCAATAGAATGTAAAAGTGTACCTGACGAGTCTTCTCGTTCCATCACTTGAAATTCAAAATGCATGTCAGAGCATTTATGTACATAGAGCTGGAAAAAGTAAAGTTTTGTAAACCTTCCTAACTCTATGTTGTGTATTGAGGGTCTTTAAATTTTAAGGATAATATTATTAAGTTTAATAGATCCCTAAGATATTTACCAGATTAAGAGTAGGGAGCAGGTCCATGCAACCTTCTNATTTTGAAATATTGTGAAGTAATTTTGTTTTAGTTTTGGTTTTGGTTTTGTTTTTAACATGCAAGTGTTTTTATACAGTAAATATGATACAATCATAAAAACAACAGTAGAAAAATACAAGAAAGACTGTAAAATGCAATAGAATGTAAAAGTGTACCTGACGAGTCTTCTCGTTCCATCACTTGAAATTCAAAATGCATGTCAGAGCATTTATGTACATAGAGCTGGAAAAAGTAAAGTTTTGTAAACCTTCCTAACTCTATGTTGTGTATTGAGGGTCTTTAAATTTTAAGGATAATATTATTAAGTTTAATAGATCCCTAAGATATTTACCAGATTAAGAGTAGGGAGCAGGTCCATGCAACCTTCTTAATATTTGGTAAAAGACCTTGAGTCCATTTAAACTTTATTATGTTGCTTAATAATTTATCCTAGGAATAACCTGATTCTCAGTGAACATTGATGTCTTGATTATTCCCAAGAATAAGGTAAATGTCATTTACCTCTTAATTTGAAGATTATGTTGGTAAAGACCCTAAAGGGGGCAAATTAGTGTATTTAGGGACACCTAACCAAATTTTTAGTCATAATTGGACTTATGGTGTTTTAAAAGAGTTTGATTATATTGATTTTTTTTAATCCTCTTTATCAAGTTTTAATATTGGCTTAAATTCACCAGTAAGTCATTTAGACCTAAGTAATGTGTGCATTGATTTTGAAAGGATTTAAAACTTTATGTGATCATTATCAAGATCATTTAATCTTCATAAATAAGGGTGTAAAATCATTAATTATACCCTTAAATTCAAAAGTCATTTTTGATTAATGAAGTTTCCAAAATTTTGATAATTATGGGAATTATCTTATAATTTGGCAAAGTGAAGTGAGTTTCTACCAATTAAGCTCATTTTGATTGCAAATCATCAAATGAGTTAATTAATATCAGAAATTACTCATTTCTCACTTTGATTAAGCCTAATTGTTCATTAAGGCCAAAATATTCAAAATTACACTTTTGCCCCTTAAAGGTTCTAATTTTCATAATTTGTCAAATTTAAAATCAAATGACCTTGAAATTTTTATGTAACCTTACTGATAGGTAAATTAAAACATCAAAGAAGAAAATGTGAATTTTCACAATTTAATTTAATTCATATAATTATTTTTATGCATAAATATGCGAGGAAGAAATGTGAATTTTCACAATTTAATTTAATTCATATAATTATTTTTATGCAAAAATATGCATTTTTACAAAAAATTTCAAAAGATGATCAAGACAACTCCTAATCACTTGAAATTTTTATGTGGGCTAGCCCGTGAATTTTCACAGTTTAATTTAATTCATATAATTATTTTTATGCAAAAATATGCATTTCAAAGAAAATTCTCAAAGAAGATAAGACAACTCCTAATCACTTGAAATTTTTTATATGAGCTAGCCTTAGACCAGAAAGTCACAATTATGTGAGCTAGCCCTAGACTAGAAAGTCCTTTGGCGTCCTGATCACTTGAAATTTTTATGTGAGCTAGCCCTAGACCAAAAAGTCCTTTGGCCAAAATTTCTAACTATTTTTATGTAAAGATATGCATCTTTAAAGAAAATTTCAAAAGATGATCAGGACAACTCCTTATTTTTATGTAAAAATATGCATCTTTAAAGAAAATTGTGAATTTTCACAGTTTAATTTAATTCATATAATTATTTTTATGCAAAAATATGCATTTCAAAGAAAATTCTCAAAGAAGATCAAGACAATTCCTAATTTGAAATTTTTATGTGAGCTAGCCCTGGACTAGAAAGTCCTTTGACCAAAATTTCATGATTTTTGCAAAAATATGCATTTTCAAAGAAAATTTCAAAAGATGATCAAGACAACTCCTAATCACTTAAAATAAGTGCATCTTCAAAGAAAATTTCAAAAGATGATCAAGACAATTCCTAATCACTTGAAATTTTTATATGAGCTAGCACTAGACCAGATAGTCCTTTGGCCAAAATTTCAAAATTTGTTGAAGTTTCTATCATTTATTAGAATTAATTTCAGTTTTGGGGCCTTTAATAAAAATAAAATATTTTATATGTTAAAAAATACGTTTTATATTTTTGAAAAATCTC
>JXCR01142675.1:0-22762 GCA_002079205.1 Phalaenopsis hybrid cultivar
AACAGTTCCTATATCTTAAAAAAAGGTGTTTCTATCAATATTGCCTTGGATTTTGGCCCATCGCCAAAAGGAGGGACATCTTATCCAATGGCTTCGGAATTGACTTAAGTAACTGTGTGAAAGAAAGTTTATGGAAAGGAAACGACATTTAGAAATAGCATTGTGTCACTTGTGTTATTTTCTTTTTATGTGAAAGCTTCCAAACTAGATGAAATTGCTTTCATGTCATCACTATGTTCGCAAAATGTATTCACTCAATAGCCACAATATTATAAAAAATGAAACAACTGTTCTTTATATCATCCATAACTAACAGCTAATGGCCTTTAAGATATTTTCAAAAGAAAAGATCTACATATACCAACAGAAAAAGTGACGCAAGAAGAGAAAACTAATTATTAACTAAACAAGGCAACACACTGAGACGAACAAAGAGTTTCATTTAAAAAAACCTCAAGAGATCTCTTCAGGTGATCAAGCTCCCTGTCAAGATCATCAATGGCCTGAGTATATGCCTGGGTTGGAGAAGACTGGCTAGTAGTGTGGATCTACATGGCACAAGAAGAGAGTTTGAACCATGCGAAAAGCCCTAAACCCTACCACGAGGAAGGGGGCAAGACAAAAAACAAGGTTTGTTGCAAGGAAGTATAGCTTGCCCTGATTATGATCTTGTACTGTAGCGGGTGCGGAAGCTTATATCCAGCAAACAGAACATTTGGATCCCTATGTAGCTGCCTGTAGCCATTGAAGTGGGGAACAATTAGAAACCATTTATTCTAAACCAACAAGAAGAATAAAAAAAAAAAAGTAATTTCCAAGAAACATAGGGCATACATCCGCAGAATGTTTCCGATAGTATGATCTTCACGCTCGACCGTGAAGGACGCTGCATTGACAATCTTGGTATCTCTCTCAGACGAAACCCTGCCAAAATTAGCGAGAAGGACACATAGATCTTCGGTGCTCTTCAAAAATATCAATCCGAGTAAAACAGGAGTTCAAAAGCAGCAGAAAAAAACACAACAAAGATCAGAGAAATCTCGAAAATTGAGTGAAAGGAGGTCGAGAGGAAGGAGATGGATTTAAGAATACTTCTTCGTGCCCTCTGGTACAACGAATCGCTCGTATCGATCGGGGGCGTTCATGATCCTGCTTCTGCACTGTAAAAGCCCTACTGTCTATCTACCCTTTGAAGCTTGGTTGATGAAACGCCGACCAGCGGCTTCGCGTGCGTCGAATCGAGGAAAAATTAAAAATTTTTTTTAAAACAATTAAAAATGATGCTCATCAAAATACGTAGAGATACAGTGATTGACGGTGTAGAACGGAAACCACATGCAAAGATGCGATATCCATATATAATAGGTTTTTCCGAATGAAGCGAGAAATGTCCAGGTGTTTATATAAATTTATGTATTTATTTATATAACACTGACTTTTTAAAATCAAATAAAAAGCCATTAATATTCATTTATTTAAAATAAAAATATTTTCATGCTTGTGCTATGTGATTTAGACTCTAAAAATAATACATACATATATATATNTTTATTGAACTAACTACAAACTCAAATGTTGGATGAAACTTTTCAATGTTTTCAAAGTCATTACATTACATTATCAAATTACAAAGGTTGCAATAAAAGTGACTACAATAGAATAGAGTCTAAGCATGAGAATATAATTACTTTTTGGCAAGCATATATGTATAGTCTCTCTTATTTTCTTCCCTAAGCTCACCACATGAAAAATGCACCAATAAAAATACTAAATCATGAAAATAGATAGTAACATATCACATATATTCCATAGTAATAGGAAAGAGATCCACATCGCTCAAAGTATATCCCCACACCAAAGCCTCAAGGGAGTGAAAAACTTAAATACTACTAATCATCGCTCAACTACTTTTATCATCACATCTATACTCTAGTATTTATCATCCCTAGAGGCTTGGAGAAACTTTATATATTTTAGAATATCAAAGTTACTTCCTAATCATTCACTCTTATTATAAGTTCTCCCTTCTGAACATTAATCATCACTTTCCTGGTGGCTAAAAAGGGTCAGCTAAGAATTAAAAGAATTTATTTGTTATCTTCGATGTCTAGGAACATAAAACTATTAGAAAATATGAATTTGTCAACCTTAATCAAAACGTTCTTTATCCTTCTCTTGAGTATATCATAGATCGGTTAGCTAATTATAGGGTCAGGGTAGTGGCTTGGACTTCTCTTAATCTTAGCCTTTTAAAAATGGAAAGAAGCATAAGGTTGCTGCTAGCTCATAAATCACACAAATCCCTCGCACTAAAGTTTTTTTTCTTGTGACACAAATAATAGTAATGCTACCTGGGTCTTTTTTATTTTTTGGGCAACTTCTTTTGCAGGATAATGACATGCTCCAAGTCGGCGAAGCACCGCTCCAAGTCGGCGAAGCACCAGTAACTAACACAAGTGTACAATGCATATTAGTAGTATTGGATTAGAGTTCCATTTTTCGATTCCACAAAAATGAGATGAACCCAAATTCACAAAAGTTCTAGTTTATTGATGTCAGTCATAGCCTGAGTTGTTGAAGTTCTTATGTTCAATTAAGTTTTTATCTTAAATTTTAAAAAGCGAAGATATCTTAGCAAGCAACAAGATTTCTTAAGAAGTTTAAGTAATGAGAGATTTCTTCTTTGAATTACTCTAGTGGTGGATAAAACTAAGGATGTGATTCAAAGACAGTGTAAATCAACACCAAAATCCTTCTCATCCATTTTTGGTAGTCTCAGCAAACTTGATGAATACAGGCAAGCTAGATCAGAGAGCTCGCTAGGCACATGCGAGCTCGATAGAAGAGTTCGAGAAGTGTAGGTGAACATGGTCGGAGAAGCTCACTTGAATACCTATTATTGGTGACTTTGGTCAGAAGAGCTTGTGTAATCTTCTGAGAGGTAAATTTGGTAGTTGTCACCTCCCATGGAATAGCTAGCGTATGCGGATGTTCCAGTCAAGATTAATGCTCCAAAATATGTGGTAAATGGGCTCAATCTATTACCATTTAGCGCTTGGTCATTCTTATAGGGAAGTTTCTTGACTCAAATGCGCTTGACATTGGAGTTGGATTATGCATCAATTGGTATAAGATATCTGAAGATTTCAATAATATATTGTAGTTTCCATTGAATATGATTTACAATCATAAAGTAGTTCTTTATTATTTTCACCATGTTATATGTTTATATAAGTTTTACCAGTGTTGAACATAAGCAAACTAAACTGTCTTCATTGCATTAACATTTTGGTGCAAAAGGTGCTCTTCTATAACAGATGAAGGCTACTCTTGCATATAATCATTTTCTCTTATGATTATTTTTCTTCTATTTTTATCTATGCTATATCCTTTACTTGTTTCCTAAAATATTTCTAAATTGAATGATTACCTTCTACTACTTATTCATATAACACAATTCTCTATTATTTACAAATCAAACACTCTAAATTAACAATTTTAACATTGCACTAAGCTCTTTTAAACCATCAAAAACACCATTATGTTAATGTCTCCCTCCTCGCTTGATCACAGACAAAACTCATCCACTGCGACGTAAAGCCTCAAAACCTCAGTCTTGCAGAGCTCGTTAGTAGAAGAAAATATTAGACGCACAGGCATTCATAATTTCATATGAACGCCATAAATTCGACCACACCAAAACGCATAATAGTGGGGTCAAATCCACGTCGTCGTCCGTACGTGCGGATGACAGCAGGTTGGCTCATTCATCATCTAAGAGTGAACGATATATTTTTGTGTTACTCATGTGTTTTGGATGATATTAAGGTAAATTATTAATTTAGGGTGTTACATGTTAGATATGTAAATAAAAAAGATTTTGGTGGTAGGTAACATTCAGCTGCTTCTGTAATTTTTTTTATTCTTTATTGGAGGCTCATCTTTTTAAGTATTATTTTTTGAACAATGTTGTCTTTTTCTTCATTTATTTTTTTTTAATGTAACAGGGTATTTGGTAATATATAGCCCCATTCCTTTTTGTTTCTTTAGGGCATTTACATATCATTTTACATTTCTAAGACCTGAATTTTGATTTTTACATTTCTAGGTTTTGTGGGTGTTCAGTCGAGCTCCTTCATTCCTTGCCCCGCTGCGCGCCTTCTTGACTTTCAAGAAATCTCGTATCTCAAAAGAGCTAGCTCGAGTGCAAGCTAAAGTTCCGGTTGTTCCGACTATCGGCTACCTCTCTGACTACCAGAAGTAGAAGGGCATATTCTAAGCTGACTTGACATGACGAATGCTTATTCAAGAAGCGATCCTCACCCGAGGGTAGCAGGTAAATCTTCCTCACATGTTGATGTATAAATTAAATGATACTAAGTTTTCTTATTCTTTTTTAATATAATTTTGGTAATAGATTCAATAATTTCAAAGAATAATAGCAATAATGCCACTGCATGCATTGAGACAGCCTTGTGCATACATGTGAGTACAATGAGTAGCAGTCTATTAATTAGTCCTGAGTTGGAACTCTGCTGTCAAGTACAGGGCCCAAAGTATCACGTTATCATTTCTTCTGCCCTAATTCTATTTCCTGTCATTCTCCCGCGACCAAAAAGCAACGCAACTTCTGAGTTGTTTCATGCACTATATTTTTTAATCAAGGATATGTCCGTTCTGTTATGTTACAGTAGCGTTTATCAAGTAAGAACGAATCATTGAAGTACATCTTTTTAATTATTTTGTTGAGTATGACAAACTCTAAAATCTTTGACGATCCTGATCGGACACCGCACCGCTGACAATAATTTTTCCTATTACAGCTGTACGTTATTAAAAATTAATTATGAAATTACCGAATAATAATCTGATGCTAAAAAAATTTCAATAGCTAATATAATTTTTTTTTTAAAAATCAAATCACAGCTAAAAAACTAGTCAGGAGTGGTTAGAAGGAGTTGTGAGAAAACACAGATTTCAGTATCTACTTTTGAAAAAAGCATCAAAATGCAGTTTATCCAAACAGACAAAACTGTTCTGCGGTGCCGCCTTGCCACCCCCAATGGACTCTAAGTATCACGTGATTCTTTGAATTAGATTTCTGCTAATTTATTACACTTTTTTTTTTTGTTTTTAATCCATTCAAGTAAGTGCTTTCTTAATGAAATGAAAAAGCTCTAATACAATCCATTCAAATAATAATAATAATAATAATAAATTTGAAGTACAACTTATTTTCCAACTATATTCAATAAATTAGATGGAGAAAATAAAAAACTATGGTTAGTATCAATTATATGAGTAGATAAATAATTTAAAAATGTACTTAAATTATAGATAAATCTACATACATCACACAATTCTTATGTATTTGTATATCTAACACATACAATTTAATATTTATATTTATGACACGAGGTGTATCTCATTTTTAATAAGCTAATAATAATGACTATTTTTAAAAATAAAATATATTTCCCTAACATTAATATAATTAATTAATTTAAAATTAATATTATTTAATATTTAAATAAATATATTTTCCTTTAGTCATATTTTTTTTAGGTAATGTTCAAATTTCAAGTGCTTCAAATATTAATAAATTTTTTTTAATGAAAATGATATAAATACATAAGAATTGTGTGATAAGCATGCAAATACACTTAAATTACATTTTAGCTTTAACATTAAAAAAATTGAAATAAAAATAAAAAGGCGAAATTTACATGCATATCATCCAATTCCTGTGTATTTACACATCTAAACTTTAATTTTTATATTTATACCGTCCAGATCATTCATATCCCAACAAAAATATCACTATTATAACTTTTTTTTTAAAAAAATACATCTTTTCATGCATAATTATATGACAATGACATGTATGTAAAAATTGAGCAAAAAATATATTTTTGTAAGTTGAATGTAAATATAATTATATAAATTAATTAGATGAAATGAACAACAAATATATAACTATATTTCCAATCACCAAAACAGCAAAATCCTCATATCAAAACATGAACATATATATATTCATCATCTCACAAAATCAAGAGGTTTACATACCTCAATACAAGCGCAGCAAGCACAGCTGAATCATTCACCCTGATTCAATTCAAACAATACCTATCAAACCAACACAATAACAATTATATAACAACAGCATCGTCGTCCCCATCATCCGTTGAAGGTCGCCATCCTCTCAATCACCGGAGCCTTAATGACCTCCAGAATCTGCACCACCTCCGCCATTGTTGGCCTGCTCGACGGAATCTGCGAAGCGCAGACCAATCCCAGCTTCAACATGGGCACCACCTCATCCTCCAAAAACCCTCCCATTCTCCTATCCACACATTCCTCTGCTTCTCCCCTTTCAAGCACCGTCATGACATCATCCACTAACATTACCATTTCATCTTCTCTAAACTCAACCGCCTTCCTCCCCGTTACGAGTTCCAATAGCACAACCCCAAATCCATACACATCGCATTTCTCACTCACTCTCAAGCTCCCGCAAGCCAGCTCCGGTGCCGTGTACCCAATCATGCTCTGCCCCACCGCCGGCTGATCAGGGCGCGGCTGCAAAAGCCGGTTCAGTCCGAAATCAGCCAGCTTTGCTTCGCCATTAGCGTCGAGGAGGATATTGCTTGGCCTCACGTTGTAGTGGATGACCGGCGGCCGTAAGGCGCGGTGGAGATGGGCTAAAGCTCGGGCTGTACAGAGCGCGATGTGGAAACGCTCCGGCCAAGAGAGGGGCGAGCTGCCGCCGTGAAGGCGGCTGTNGCTCCCATTCTCCTATCCACACATTCCTCTGCTTCTCCCCTTTCAAGCACCATCATGACATCATCCACTAACATTACCATTTCATCTTCCCTAAACTCCACCGCCTTCCTCCCCGTTACGAGCTCCAATAGCACCACCCCAAATCCATACACATCGCATTTCTCACTCACTCTCAAGCTCCCGCAAGCCAGCTCCGGTGCCGTGTACCCAATCATGCTCTGCCCCACTGCCGGCTGATCAGGGCGAGGCCGCAGAAGCCGGTTCAGTCCGAAATCAGAAAGCTTTGCTTCGCCATTAGCGTCGAGGAGGATATTGCTCGACCTCACGTTGTAGTGGATGACCGGCGGCCGTAAGGCGCGGTGGAGATGGGCTAAAGCTTGGGCTGTACAGAGCGCGATGTGGAAACGCTCCGGCCAAGAGAGGGGCGAGCTGCCGCCGTGAAGGCGGCTGTAGAGGCTGCCACCGGCGGCGAATTCGGTGATGAGAAGTTGAATCTGTGGGGTAAAGTAGTAACCTTTGATAGCGAGGAGGTTGGGATGGCGGACTTTAGCCAGTGCGCGGACCTCGCGGTCGAAATCGTCTTGATTCTGTAATGCGCAGTTGGGGTGGAACTTGCGAATGGCGACTGGCCCGGCGGCGCTGTAGACGACGCCAATGGTTCCGCGGCCGATCTCTGTGGCTTTGGTTAAGAGAGATTCGGTGGCGAGGTTGGAAAGCTCGGGGCTTTTTGGGCCGAAATTTACGATTTTGTTGCCGGAGCGGGAAGAGGTGGAGCGAATGGTATCGTGGGCGTTCTCTAGCCGTTTACGCGCGGAGATGTTGAGGAGGGTGACCAGGAGGACGCCGACGAGGATGATGAAAGCTGCGGCGATGGCTATAATTGCGGAGAGGCTGAGGATGCGGTGGTGTTGGGATTCAGTCTCGCCGTCGGTCCGGGGGCCTCGCTTGTTTCCGTTCCCCTTGTTAATGGTGTTTGGGTCGAGAACCAGTGGTTTGGGGATTTCGTCCATCTCACAAGGTTCGGATACGAGAGGGGAGCAGATGCCGAGATTGCCGCGCAGGGAGCTCTGATCCAGGCTGGGGAAGATGCCGGAGGAAGGAAGCCGGCCGACGAGGTGGTTGTAGGAGATGTTTGCCACAACTAGTTTGGTGAGAGAGCCGAGCTGTTGTGGGATTTCACCGCTCAGAGAGTTGAACTCCAGATTCAGAATCTCGAGCTTCTTTAGCTCGGCCATGGCGGCCGGAATTGATCCGGTCAGTTTATTGTGGGATAAACTCCTAAATAAAAGAGAAAAAAGTATAACTATTGTATGGCTGATAAAAGATTTACAATAAAATTAAATTTTTATATGAATGGATAGCTGTACTTACAGCAAATGGAGATTGGAGCAGTTCCCAATCTGTTCGGGGATTTTGCCGGAGAAGGTATTGGCATCTAATTGAAGAATAGTTAGACTTCCGGAGCCGNTGGCCATGGCGGCCGGAATTGATCCGGTCAGTTTATTGTGGGATAAACTCCTAAATAAAAGATAAAAAAGTATAACTATTGTATGGCTGTTAAAAGATTTACAATAAAAATTAAACTTTTATATGAATGGATAGCTGTACTTACAGCAAATGGAGATTGGAGCAGTTTCCAATCTGTTCGGGGATTTTGCCGGAGAAGGTATTGGCATCTAATTGAAGAATAGTTAGACTTCCGGAGCCGCAGATATTTCTAGGAATCGTGCCATAGAAACCAGAGCTGCGTAGATCGAGTACCGAAAGATTCTTGAACTCCCCGATCTCAGGGGGAAGCTTAGAATGCAGCTGATAGTTCCCAGAGAGATTCAGGTACTGAAGATTAGTGAACTTCGTCATCTCCAGCGGTAATTCTCCGACAAACCGGTTTCCAGAAAGATTCNTATATTGCTAGGAATCGTGCCATAGAAACCAGAGCTGCGTAGATCGAGCACCGAAAGATTCTTGAACTCCCCGATCTCAGGGGGAAGCTTAGAATGCAGCTGATAGTTCCCTGAGAGATTAAGGTACTGAAGATTAGTGAACTTCGTCATCTCCAGCGGTAATTCTCCGACAAACCGGTTTCCAGAAAGATTCAGTGACTGAAGCGCATTCACCAGCTTTGCCGATCCAGGAGGGATAGTTCCATTAAATCTGTTTCCGGCGAGATCGAGAACAATAAGCCCCAGACCAAATATCGCCGGCGGGATGTTTCCGGTGAGCGCATTGCCGCCGAGGCGGAGCTCCGTAAGATTCAAACAGTCGGCTATCGAAGCAGGGATATCACCGGTAAGGGAGTTGAATGAGAGGTCCAAAAAGTTGAGGTTTTGCAGAGCTGATAGGTTGGCGGGAATTGTTGCAGAGAAGCGGTTGCCGGAGAGGTCGATGCGGCGGAGGGCGGTTGAGAAGGGAATCCATTTCGGTAGCTCGTAGGAGAACTGGTTGTGCGCGAGGTCGAGGGAGAGGAGATGTGGAAGGAGAGCAAGAGATGGAGGGAGGCGGCCGGATAACTGGTTGCCNGTGGGAATTGTTGCAGAAAAGCGGTTGCCGGAGAGGTCAATGCGGCGGAGGGCGGTTAAGAAGGGAATCCATTTCGGTAGCTCGTCGGAGAACTGGTTGTGTGCGAGGTCGAGGGAGAGGAGATGTGGAAGGAGAGCAAGAGATGGAGGGAGGCGGCCGGATAACTGGTTGCCAGAGAGGTTGAGGAGCTTGAGGTTGTGGAGAGAGGCAATGGAAACAGGGAGAGGACCGGATAGAGAATTGAAGGAGAGGTCGAGAATGCGAAGGCGGGTGAGGGAGGAGAAGATGAAGGAGAAGTCGCCGGAGAGGTGGTTGGAGGAAAGGTTGAGGTGGAGAAGGAAGGAGCAGCGGGCGAGGGAGGGGTGGATTGGGCCGGAGAAGAGGTTGGAGGAGAGGGAGAGGGAACGGAGGGAGTTGCAGGGGAGGGAGGAAGGGAATGGGCCGGAGAAGGAGTTGGAGGAGAGGGAGAGGGAGCGGAGAGAAGGGAGGAGATTGAGGCCGGGAGGGAGGGAGGAGGAAGAGGAGAGGGAAAGAGAGGAGAGGGAGAGGGAGGAGACGGAGGAGGAGGAGGAGCAGGTGATGTGAGACCAGGAGCAGGGAGAAATGTCGTCAGGGGACCAGGTGGAAAGAGCGGAGGTGGGGTCGTGGAGGCCGGCTTTGAAGACTATGAGGCCGAGGATTTGGTCGTCGAGAAGGGGAGTCAGGGATGGAGAAGCTGGAGGAGAAAAGAAGAGGAGGAAGAAGAAGATGCAGAGGAAGGGGATGGTGGAAGCCGTTTGTTTCCATTGTAGCTGCATTCAAGCTCTCTCTCTCTCTCTATCTCTTTCTCTCGTTTGGGAATTGCCTCTCTATTCTCGTGAGTGTTGTAGCTGCGTTGGTGAAAGAGAGAGGGAGAGAGAAGAGGCAGCGAAGAGGGTAGAGAGGGATGGGAGAAAATGGAGGTAGGAAGAAGACAGGTGATGGAGTGGACTCACGTTCTCAGGACTGTTGGGCTGCGTCGGCTTCTGCGAGACGAGTAGGAGGAAACAAGAGAGGGAAAGAGTGCTGTACGTATCTCTGAATAAAAATACGCTAAATGGAAAATGGAAAAAAATTTAACGGTATATTTTAAATAAAACTTTATTTAAAAAAAATCTAACAAATAGTATATTTATTTAAAAACAAAATGACATGAATTTAGATTATATTTAATTTAAAAATAATTTAAATATAAAAATTTTGTTTATGATATTGTGGAAAGTGTAATCTACATTGAATAACATGGTTTTGTAAATAGTAATGTTTCAAGTGTTATGTATGCAATTATCCCTTCCAAATTCTAATTATATATGTATATGTGTCTAGCTATGATGTTCTTTGATCACTGGTAAAAGTTATATTGCCATTATTATATTATCATTCATATATATATTTTTTTGTAGGCCTTAGGGAAGTTCTTTTAAATATTGAATGCAAGTTTTATTAAAATGATAAATATAAGATAAAAATGAATAAAATATGATATATGCATGGTACTGATAGTATAATGCATTGTACTCATTCACAAAACGAAAATGAAAAAGTTTGCCTACTTTTACGGTGGGTTGTAAAATGATAAACTTATATTTTTTTAAAGTATAAGTTTAGACGGTAACTCCCAATTATAAAAAGTGTAACATAAATAAATAAATTTAATTTTTTTTACTTCTCTCTTTGCTACACATTACTTTACTTTTTCTGCTCTTTTACACACAAAAAAAATTAAGATGAGAGTTATTGTAATTTAGAAACATTTACCCACTTAGTAGTTTAATCTCAAACCATAATTGCTAAAATTTTTTACAAGAAAACTAGTTGTAGATTAAATGTACCCTAGGGAACACGTGTGCATGCGTCTTGGAGTGTCAACTGATAGGTATTGTAGTTTAGTTTATTGTTTTATAAGAATGTAAATGTTTAAATATAAAAAACCTATCGTAAATATAAGTTGTGTAAATTAGAGTGATAATTTTGTGTTTTGGTTTTTATTTTTTTGTGATGAAATGAAACTTTTTTTATGTCTCCTTCATCCAACCGTCAGTTTCCGCCTTGGTAATTCCAAGCTTACCGAGTCAGATAGTGACATTTATATTTTTTAATTGATTGCTCCATGATGTTTAGTTGTACATCAAAAATATGTGAGCTCTGATCCTGAGGAGATCTAACGGTTTAGAAGAGAACAGTACGATGAAGGAGGGCCCACATATAAAACCTAGGTTGCACACTTATCTGATCAGATGTAGCCATCTAAGCCAAAGACAAAGCTGACTTGATGCAATAATTCAAGCCAAAGCCAAAACCGACCGAGTCACGAGGAGGAAAAAACCTTTTTTCTACCCAAGTAGATTCATAGGTGCTTAGATGTCTCCTTCTTTTGACTTCAGGGTTACTAATAAATCCTAGATGACACAACTCAGAGGTTGAGACAGGTGGTTTCTAGTTTGATTAGGTCGATTACCTCCCCTATCGAGTAGATTTAGAGTTTCGATATCTTGTGACGATAGCTTCGTAGAATCCTGACCAGGCTATTTCTACCTTTCAGTGACTTTTTCTACCTACCGTTGGTTGCCTTCTTTAAGCTCTTTTTGTACGCCTTTGTAAGGTCGTGTATTCATCTCGTAGACCCTTGCCGTTAAGAGACGAGCTATCTATCAGATTACAATGATTCACCCTCTGACCTGTTAACCCATTGATGCTTTGTTGACAAGAATTTTCCTTCTATTGAGACTACAAGAATCACCTTGAAACCTTTTTTTATGGTCAATCTTAAACAAACATAACTTCTCTTATCGAGAGTCTTCCTGTAAAATCCTAAAGATTTAATTGACAACGAGAATACGTCGTCGTGAGAGATCTCTTTGAACTCATAACAAAATAAATTTGATTTTATATCCTAGTTTTGTTGTGAAAGTCTACTTATAGGTTCTTTCTCGGATGTTCTCTTGGGTCAAGCATAATCTGATTTACTTTTGACAGCTCCTCTAATTTATAGTAAGAAAAATTTTCTATATAAATATCTTCCCAAATACCCTTTTATTTATTCATAATTTTATTCCACCTTTAGCATTTCCTTTTTTCTATCATTTTCTAAGCGAGGACCTAGAAAAGGAGATATGAAAAGGACAGATGCTAAGAAGACCATTTTCATCATAATACGAAGAGTGTGATAGAGAGCTTACTTATTGACAAGGCACTCAACCCCTACTTAAAACTTGTTTGAAGCTATCACACATTGCACAACCATTAACCAAACTAGTTTGCTTGCATAAATAAGAAGTCAAAAGTCATATACTCTATAATATGACCTTGTATTTTCAGCCAATAATCTTTTGAGTGTTATTTTCTTTTAGAATACTCCCATGGAATTAAGAAAATGATGCAATCTATTCATTGCATTGATCTATAATGCTAAAATTTACATCATCTCACTACACAAAATTCATCACATTGACATTTCCTTATATATAATGAGCCGAAGTGATCATTAAGGTGATCAATTTTAGATGTGATTTAAGCTCTGTTTGAGGGACAACTTTCTATAAATTTTTGTGGTAGAAAACTATTTTTTTCAACCTGACATGTTAAAGTGCGGTTGATGTTTGCATTCTGACTTTTTGAAATTAAAATAAACTTTTAATAGTTACCACAACTTTTTAAACTACAGTTTATTCTGCAGCAACTTCACAATTTTTTCTTCAAACCACTACAGCTGCCACAAACAGACCTTTAATATGTGTATTTTTTAGCATGTTTGGCACATACAAACTTTGTTTATGATATAATTTATTGAAGATATTTTTTATCATAAATACTGATTTGTAGTTTGAATCACAATGCTTTTCTAGTTGTGTCATTCAAAAACATTTGCTAAAATATTAACTCATTAACATTCAAAATATCATGATTAAAAGTGCAAAACTTAAAAAATATAAAAAAAAATGGTATGGTATTTAACATCACCTTAAAAAATATTGTTGATGATAGATTTTCTGAAATAAAAGAGACCTTTTAATGCCTATATTTTAAGATAATAATGATACTAAAGTATTATAAATTTTAAATTAATATTGAAATATTAAATATAAAGTGATTTTAAAAATTAAATAATTCAAATTATTTTTTTTATTTTTAAATTAATATTAATTCTTTTTAATTTCTACTTGCAGAAAATCTTTATCAAAAGAAAATTAGATAGTGGAATGTAATATGCCAGAGAAATATTATTATTATTTTTATCCATGAAAAATTATATTTTATTTTTTAAAAGTTAAAATGATGATATTTTCTTATGTGATATTAAAGATTTGAGTGTATATATATAAAATATGTCGACATGAATCTTAAGACAGATGAACAGTTCAGGAGGAAGAAACAATTAATCGAACATAGCTGATTGACAACAGTTTCAGACTGGATAACAGCTAGAGAAGCGTCTTTTCGAGTGATCGGCGGAACGTGCAAAAAGATTTCCTGCAATGCAGTGATTAGCCATCAGAACAATCGACGGGAAGCAACCTTTCATATTAAATATCGATCAGATCGAGGCTTACCGAACGATCAACGAATTCTTATCGATCGAATCAGTTCCTCGATTATATTACATTCAAATAACTCTATAATTAATAAAAAGTCCCTCTAAAAATTCAATGATGGGGGAACTAATATGCGCTTTTGTAATATTTGGACATATGTCTATAAATAGGAGATTCATACCATGCATAAAAGTTAGACTCTCTCTATCCCTCCCTCTCTCTCTCTCTGCCATACATAATGCTCTACATCTTAGACATGTTTCTCAGTCATTCCCGGATTTAATAAAATATGTCCCCCCTTCTTTTAAGTCACTCTAACACTCTCTTGAGTGCATTAAAATATATCTCATATAAATCATCATGATGTATTGACCAATGATCGAAAATAATTTCTATATAAAGCTAGATTTTTGTTCAAATAATCTCTAGCATGATTAGTCAATGATCAATTATTATTCAAGTAAAATTAAAATAAAATATTATTTTGCAATTCACATCTCTTCTAACGATTTATCCGCTCTAGTTATTTTGTTATGCATGCACATATCTATTTTAATCATTATCGAGTATAGACATTGTATTGCTTGTGTCACATATAACATTAGGGACATAATAGAAGATATTTGTTATATAATTTAAGCTATTTAAGGGACCGGTGACATCATTATGTTAGAAATTAGAGGCAATAATTCAACATCTGTCCATGCTGAATTTTATCCCTATAACTAATTGGTTGAGCATAAGGTCAATATAAAGGTATATTTTTTGACATGATAATTTAATTAAACATTTTTCTTTCTCTTAAATGATTTTATCACTCATTTAATTTCTTATTTTATCCTTTGAATTCAAAAATAATAATTAAAAATAATTGAACTATTTTTATATGATCAAAAGTTTTTTTTATATATCTTAATTTATAATGTTCAATAGTAGTGAAAGTTAGATATTTTGTAGTGATATAAATGTGATGATTTTGTTCAAGTTTTTGTTTATTGTATTTTGATGTGTGTTAGAAAATTCGCGGTGGTAGAATATTGAATTATTGACTTAGTATTGCATGAGAATTTAGAACATACTTAGATAAAAGAAAATAACCATTAATGACACAAATAGTTTTTTTACGGGGGAACCCCGTAAAAGAGAAAAAATACTGGGGTCTGGCCCAGTTGTAAAAATCTAATATAGGTTGAAGATTACATAGACCTTTGTCATGTAAACAAGAATGAGTTACTAGGTTTTTTCAAGTTACAACGTCGACTAGTGGCTAGCGGGGGTCGATAGCGGTTAGCGGGGGTCGATGACTGTCGGTGATGGTTGACGGTGACAGTAGTGTTTGACAGTGGTCGGTGGTTGTTGACAACGATAAATCCTGGTTAATGACGATTAGTGGTGGTTGAAGACAACAAGTGTGGTGCTGGACATTAGCTCATTTTTAAAGCTTTAAATTTTATCTCAAGCCTCAAGCCCCATCTCATAAGAGGGATGGGGTTTTATTTATAATGTTCTGGGTGCAATTAATGCATGAGTATGAACCATTTTAATCGGACGGTCCGGAGGACTTTCTTCGATGAAACAAAGTTTAATGGACATTTGAGTTCCTGAACAATGTCAGAATTGAGCAATCTTGGGCTCGCTGAATTCATCTCGTCGAGACACTCAATTCGATTATAGGCTTGCTAGATTCAACATTTGTTTAATGTTCTAAATATCTCCAGAAAACTTCCAAGAACAGGTTAATGATTTGATTTGAGCTTGATTTTACTTGAATTTGGTAACATTGGATTCTTCTCGTCGAGCCGGTCAGTTTGACTATAAGTTTGCTGAAATAAAAGTTTTGGACGATTTTTTATCGAAAATTTAATATTTCTTGCTAAAAAAATTATCTAGAAATCAATATCATGCCTCCAGAGTCATGTTGGATGATAGAGATTTACTGAAAATATATCAGTATTATAGCTATCGTAATTACACTTTCGTTACCGTCAAAATATTGAAACTATTTGTATTTAATGTGATAACTCTCATTTTCATTTGGTATTTTATTTCATCAGTTTTATAATTCTTTCTGTAATAGTTATTCTAAGATTCCACTCAATTGCTTTACATGATTGAATCATAGAAGAATATTATACCAACCATATTTTATTGCTTATTTGAGTAAGAAAATGTGATTAGAATAATGTTTGATGATGGATCTAAGTTTTCTTGCTAATGCTCTCATTCATTACTTGTTTGAATCAATTTTAATCCTATTGAATCCAACTAGATGATGACTATAATTTGAAATGAACTCTTACATATACCTCCTTAAGAAAGATATAGATTTTAATAGGCATTAATATGCATATGCATACCACACAATTCTTATGTATTTACACAAGTAACAACTAAATTTTCATATTCACAAAACATAGCATTCAAATCATTGATATTATAATTAAAAAAATGTCACTATTACTTAGTGAAATGCATCATTTTGATCCAAATATTATGACATTAAAGTGTTATAAATTTAAATAAGAAAGTTAAGGTGTTGAATATATAAATATATAATAATTTTATGCTTTGTATATAATTATTTTTAATTTTTAATTTGTAAACACGTGAAAATGGATAATTAAGACAATATTTATAAATATGTGAGTCTGATTCATAAAATATGCACATTATATTTTTTTCTGACCGTTAAAATTTATATTTTCATCATTTCATTTACTTAAATAAAATACTAATAAAGAGAGATCACATGCACCGGGGAATCCAAGAAAAGGGCACATCACTATCATCAAATTGCCCGCACCGCAGGTAATGCCAGATCACGGACTCCTTGGAGCTTAGCGTCCAANCTAAGAAACGGACCGATATTGCCTAAGTCAATAATTAGAAAGAATTACATGATGTTGTATGAATGAGAATTTAGTTCATATGATTGAGAGCAAATAAATAGGGAAATATTCATTGAAGGGTGTAGAGTTAGGGGTCTTTAAAGTGACAGGTTAAATCCCTCAACTTGGTTTATTGTTTTAGGTTCTAATACGAGATGTTAGCCCTCAGGAGGAGGGATTCGAGGGAACTCTAGAGTGAGAGCTAGTATCTTCCATACCTAACTAGTTTTCAGAACTATTCAAACTTTTAATTAGCCAATGTTCTTTATAACATCTTTTGTAACGGTAAAAAATATTATTGCTCCTATTTGGCACAACACAATATGTATACTTCCACAACAAGATTTCTATGCTTATTACTGATTCATGATAAGGAGAAAGATATTTTCATATTTAGTGCTTTTCTTCTACAAAACCAAAGTTATCTTTTTAAGTTTGTACTTTTTTATCAAAATATTAAAAGTTAAACTTTCTTTACTGCGAAAAAGACTTTAGCTTAAATAATTGTCCTTTTAAAAATAGAAAGTTTTCCAAAAAGTACATATTGCATATCTTCCCTATGTGTTTGATATTCAGGTCTTAATAAAAAAATATTATATTTCTTGATAACGACACGTATACTTGCGTAATATCCTAATATATGTAAATTAAAAGTTAAATTCTTATTTTTCTTCAAGATCAAGTTTTTGGTTTTGTTGCAAAATAAGGAAAATTAAGTGAAAAATACCATCAGAACTATTTCTATACTATGCATAAGCATTAAGTATCCAGGGAAATCAGAATTAGGGTTATACTGTTGCATAGAAGCAGTTTCAGGATCATAGGACAATAAAATACAGATTATAAAATTTTATATAGAGTTCTATCAATCCTAAAATGTCTTCCAAAATCAGAATCATGACATTTTTGAATAATTTATTGAGTTTCTTCCATAAGTACACATCTTTGAATAATTTGGTTCTTGCATTGTTTATATAATATGGGTCATCACATAAGTAAGATCTTACATCATGCATTAATTTCTTTTGTTGTGGGTATATCAAACCACCAGGTAAAATGTTACTAACTATGAAATTTACTATGTCGACATACCACGAAACACACCATTCAGTATAGTAATAATTTTTCATCGGGAAAATATTCAATGATTTCATTTTCTAGATTAATTGAATTTTCTTGTTCAAGCCTAAATAGATGATCAGCAATCTGCTTATCAATTCCCTTCCTATCTATTACTTTAAAATTAAATTCTTGCATTGGAAGGACCCATCTAATTAACCTTAATTTTGCATCCTTCTTCAACATCAGATATTTAATAGTAGAGTGATCTATATGCGCAATACATTTAGTTCCTATAAGATAAGGCCTAAATTTATCAAATGCATATACTATTGCTAATTACTTTTTTTGTAGTAGTATAATTAATTCGTGTTTTATTAAGAGTCTTACTAGCATAGTATATTACTTTGAAATTTTTTTCAATTTTTTGTTCCAAAATACATCACATATCAATTCAAATGATTTCCCTTAATCGAGTGAAACAATAATTGGAGTGGTGATTATTTTTTCTTTTAACAATTCAAGGGAATTTATGCACTCCTGATTAAAATCAAATAAAGCATATTTTTATAAAGTTGGAATAGAGGCTTAGTGATTTTTGAAAAATCTCTATTATATTGTCTGTAGAAACCAACATGTCCTAAGAAACTCCTAACTCCTCTCACTGTAGTAGGAGGAGGTAGTTTAGCAATAACCTAAATTTTTGTAGGATCTACTTCCCTATCATTTTTTTAAATTTAATCCAAGAATAATCCTTTATGCAAAAATAAATTGGCATTTATCCTAATTAAAAACTAAATTTGTATCTTCAAAGTGTGTTAATACCTTTTCTAAATAATTTAAACATGACTAAAATGAAGTACCAAACACTCAAACTTCATCCATAAGAATTTCAATTCCTTTCCCTACTAAGTCACATAAAATGGACATCATGCACCTTTGAAAAGTTGCAGATGCATTGCATAATCCAAAGGGTAACCATTTATCATAAAATGCCTCGTAATGACTAGTTAATATGGTTTTTTCTTGATCTTCAAGTGCTATGGGAATTTGATGATAACCGGTATATCCATCCAAATAGCAGAAATGTTTTCGCCCCGCTTACCTTTCTAACATTTGATTCAAAAAAGGTAAAGAAAAGTGATCTTCCATTGTGGCGAGATTTAATTTTTTTATAACCAATAAAGATTCACCATGAAGTGACTTGTCAAGTTTGAATTAATTCATTCATTTCATTATCAGATACATTCACTACCCCTTTCTTAGGAACACAGTGGATCACACTAACTCAAGTATTATCCGAGATAGGATATCTAACCATTTTATAATTTATTTATTCAAAACTTCTTTCATTCTTGAGTACATTCTCTTTTAAGGATTAGCCCTAGCCTTATGAGTCTCTTCCATTAAAATTCGATGCATACAAATGGAAGGACTAACACCTTTAGTATTAGCTATAGTCAATCCAAAAGATTTCTAATAGTTTTTTAAAATTTCCATTATTTTTTTTCTTGATGTCTAGTTAGTACTGAGGATATTATATCAGGTAATGTAGATAAGTTCTCTAGAAAAATATACTTTAAATGTATAGGTAGAACTTTTATCACTAGTTCAGAAGGTTTTTAAATTGAAGGACTGAAAAATTTACTGTTTTCACTAATGTCCAACAAGTAAAATTTTTCCTGGACATAATATGTATCCTCATTAATCCTTTCAATTATTTTATCTTTCAGATCAATATCTTCTTCATAATCAAATTCTTATTATTCCATTTTATCTTCATAATATTCATTGAAATGGCTATTACTTAGATGATTAAGAGTTTTCATTTTGAAACATTCATCATCTCTTCCTTTAGTTGGATATTTTATTGATTTTGATATATTAAATGTAATTTCCTAATCATTGACTCTCATGGTTAACTCTTTTTTTTTGCAAATCTATCATAGCTCTTCCAGTAGCAAGGAGAGGTCTCCCTAAAATGATTGAAATTTCTTTATCTTCCTCCATATCTATCACAATGAAATCTACATGAAAGGTAACTTTATCATCTGTTACTAACACATCTTCTTATAATTCTCTTCAAGTAAGTGATTGATCGATCAGTTAGCTAAAGAGTTACAGACGTCGGAGAAATATCTCCTATGTCTAAACAGAGGCATAAGGTTAATGCTAGCCTCTAATTTGCATCAAGTTGTCCAGTAAAATCTATCTCCTATTGCACATAGAATTGTAAAGCTATCATGATCTTTGAGTTTTTAAGGAATTTTTTTCTTAAATATCATGCTACACTCTACATTAAGGGCAACAGTCTCATTGTCTATGAAATTCATTTTCTTATTAAGAATATCCTTTATAAACTTTACATAGCTTGACATCTATTCAAAAGCTTCAGCAAACGGTATATTAATAGTTAACTTCTTGAATATTTTTAAAAATTTTAAAAGTTATTTATCTAACTACTGTTGTCAAAGTTTCTGAGAAAATCGAGGTGGTAGTAATTTTAAATTGATCTTCATTGGAGAAATAGGTTTTTCTAAGACTTGAAGAATGTCTTCATCAGACATTTCAATTTTTCTTCTTTCATTCTCAACTTCAAACTCTTTTTGAACTCTCGTCTCCAATTCACTTCCACTTCTTAAGTGGGCAGCTTTAAGTTATTCTTTTCTCTATTCTTTAGGATTAATTTTGGTATTACTAGGAAGAATTCCTCGAGGCCTATTGGTAAGGGCATTGACAGATTATCTTAAATAATTTTCATTATTTCTATTTATCGCTCCTTAACTCTATAATTGATTATCTATATGTAGCATTATTTCTTCTATAGACAACTTCTTCTCCTTAAATTATTGGTTACTATTAAATCCTAGAGAATAAGTTGATCTATTGTTAATACTACCTTTATTGTTCTAGTTTTCCAATGGGATAGCTTGAATGTTTCCCTATTGTTGATTAGCTCCACTAAAATTATTATTCCAGTTAAATTTAGTGTGATTTTTCTAACCTAGGTAGAATATGAGTTATAGGGTTTATTATTAATAGCATTTAAAGTCTCAAATATAGGAATGTTTGAATCAAACATTTGTCCTAATGAATTTTGTTCAATCACTGGAGGTGTTTGAGATAAATTCATTTCAAATTGATCTATATTTCTTGATATTGAGCTACTTGAGATGTTAGCATAGAAATAACATCATAATCATGAACAATGGATATTCTTTTAGGATTGACCATTTCAAAAGGTCATTGAAAATTATTAGTATTTATTTCTTTAATTAAAGAATATGATTCATCAAAAGGTTTTGACATTAATGAACCACCAGCGACAACATCAATAATGGATATAAGTGGTCCTACTGACCCACTATAAAATGTTTGAATTATTAACAAATCAAGCAAAGAATGATGTGGACACTTCCTAAGAAGTTCCTTAAAGCGTTTTCAAGCCTCGAATATTGATTCCCCTTTAAACTGACAAAAAGATGCAATATTATTTTTAAGCTTAACAGTTTTTGAAGGTGGAAAATACTTAGTCAAGAATTTCTATGTTAGGTCACTCTAAGTTCTAATAGATCTAGGTCCTAATGAGTTCAACCACATTTTAGTTTTATCCCTTAAGGGAAAAGAAAAAAACCTAAGTGTAACAACATCGTTAGAGACACCACTATATTGAAATGTGGCACAAAGTTCTAGAAAACTTGCAAGATGTAAGTTGGGATCTTTAGATGGAGTTCCCCCAACTAGTTATTTCCTACCATCTGAATGATAATAGGTTTTAATTCAAATGTGCTGGCTGCTAAGATAAGAGTTTGTATAGTACGATGAATTTCATCTACTATTGAGTTAGCATAATCTCTTAATAAATTTTGTACATTCTCATCAATTTGATTTTCTAAATTATTATGTAAAGTATTTGTCATTTTTTAGAAATTGTGAAGTTCTTTTTATTTTCTAGTTTTTCTAATAGTGAACTCTAACTCGGAATCATAAGGTACTAATCCTTCAGATCTCGTACTACACATACACTATTAAAGATAAATAATAAAAACAAAAAAAACACAAAAAATATGTATATATATGTATGTATGTATGTATATGTATATATCTATATATATGTATCTATATGTATATATCTGTATATATATGTATGTATGTATATATATGTATATATATGTATGTATGTAAATATATGTATATATATGTATGTATGTATATATATGTATATATATGTATGTATGTATATATATGTATCTATATGTATGTATGTATATATATGTATCTATATGTATGTATGTATATATGTATCTATATGTATGTATGTATATATATGTATCTATATGTATGTATGTATATATATATATATGTATCTATGTATATATATATATATATATATATGTATGTATGTATATATATATATGTATGTATATATATATGTATATGTATATACACATATATATACATATACACATATATATATACACATATATATACATATATACACATATATATATATACACATATATATACATATATACACATACATGTATATACACATATATATACATATATACACATACATATATATACACATATATATACATATATACACATACATATATACACATATATATACATATATACACATATATACACATATATATACACATACATATATACACATATATACACATATATATACATATATACAGATATATATACACATACATATATATATACACATACATATATATACATATATATACATATATATACACATACATACATATATATACATATATATACATATATATACACATACATATATATACATATATATATACATATCTATCTATATAGATATATATATGTATATATGTAGATACATATCTATCTATCTATATATATATATAATATGTAGATATGTATATATATAGATATATATATATATATATATATATA
>JXCR01142675.1:23078-40146 GCA_002079205.1 Phalaenopsis hybrid cultivar
ATGTATGTATGTATGTATGTATGTATGTATGTACCTATGTATGTATGTATGTATGTATGTACGTTATGTATGTATGTACGTACGTATGTATGTATGTACGTTGTATGTATGTATGTATGTATGTACGTATGTATGTATGTACGTATGTATGTATGTATGTACGTATGTATGTACGTATGTATGTATAGAGATATATATACATATATATATATATATATATAGAGATATATATATATATATATATATATATATATATATATATANCATCTATAAATAAGAGCTTTGCATTTTGTTTAAGTGTGCAAGTTTTTAGATAATCTTCTCGTTACAAAGTTGAAGTGTCAAGCTTGGGATTCTGTAAGTTTCTTTATCTCTCTATATCTCTCCCTATATACATACATACATCTATATACATAATGTATGTATATGTATGTATGTATGTATGCATGTATGTATGTATGTATGTATGTATGTATGTATGTATGTATATATATATATATATATATGAATCAGTTTTAATAATTAGATTAGAGAAGCCAAAGAAAATGACAGTATGTAGAGCACCCAAAACAACCCTAGTTTCAGCTTCCAAAGGAGAAGATGCAAAGCAAGGTGAAGCAAAGAAAATCATACACTAACCACTAACATCCCGAAATAAACCTCCAATTCCAATTTTCTCACCATTAAAACTACCATCAATATTACCCTTAATCCACCCAGGGAAAGGAGGAGACCATTTAATTAAGGTTGGTCTATGAACATTGCACTGTTGAGAAATATTACCTCCCAGCACTTTAGAGGCTTTAAGGAAGTTGGAAACAATAAGAGCAACCAGATTATGGGGGGTATGAGGTGAGTTCTCATACTTGTGACTAATTTTGATTAGTCAAATATGTTGTATGATGGCTAGCTCTAATATCTCTATTCAGTATAATTTTGTTAATCGGGAAGGAAATAGGCTTGCAGATTGGCTGGCTAAACATGGGTACAATGGCATTTGTATTAGGCAAACCCCCCCTCACCCCTCTCAAATTTGATTCATGGTGATATTATTGATGTCCCATATTTACGTGCAAGAGGTTGTTGTACTGCAGGGTTTTGATGGCTTATTTTATCCCATTCTCATCTGGATCTTTCCTTTTTGTTGGGTGGTGTACATCAAGCACTTATATATATCTTTTGTTTGGAGGCAAGAGAAGAGGCTTTATTGGGAGGCACATGGCTCCCTTTTTGGTGGCAATATTTCAATTTCTTAGACGACGACATTTTACTATTTTTTTCTCCTCCAGGACTGTTACTTTGTCACAATTTTGTGCTTAGATTGGAAGATTGTGCAGTTGCAAGATAATTGGACTTACGGATTGCATAGTTCTGTTTTACACTTTCCCTACAAGTTCATTTTTGGAATACTACTTTTGATTGACATATCTTTTTGGGTTACATGTAATTTTGGAAGTGATAGCTTGTTCTACGTCCTTTTTTGTGTGGTGTTGTATGTGGACGGAGGAACCCTTAGGTTTCAATGTATCTTTTTACTTTTTAGTAGGGATCCTCCTTCCCTCCTAAAATTGTACTATCTCTATTATCATTAACACGTAAGGAGCCACGAGTTGCTCATTCAATCAAAAATATACATATATACATATATATATATATATATATATATATATATATATATATATATATATATATATANATTTGACTCGACACACAATTACACAATTATTTTAGTTTAGAAATATGGCCAAAAGCTTGACCTAATTTATATTTAGTGATTAATGTATAAAATTTAATATTATGTAAAGTTAATAAAATAGTTTACACACTAGGGGTACTACGTAAGTATACAAATCATTTCAAGTAATATAGGGCTCTAATGAAGTCCTAAGTATCAATCCCACAGGGATAGGTGAAACTCTTATAGGATGACATCAGTAAAACCTTATTTAAACTATAGTTAACTTATATAGGAAAAGATAAAAATTTTGGTGTATTACCTAGTCCTACATAATTAAAAGGAATGCTAAGTATGCTAAGCCAACGCAAAATGAAAATGCAAGACAATCTAAAAGGCTAAAATGTAAAGTTACCACAAAGTAATTCTAATATAATAATGTATAGAAGAGTTCAAATTTGAATAAAACATCATTTCCTTCACAATGAGTTTATAATCACTCTAGAAATCAATTAATTTTAATTATAATTAATGTATTATGCCAAATAGGAGCATACCTATTATTTACCCTCTCTCAAGTGCATAAAAAACATTTGCTAATCCAGAGTTTAGTCCCTACACTTGTGGTTAGGCTAGAAAGATACTAGTTGTCACTCTAGAGTTCCCACTTACCCCTCACCTAAAGGCTAACATCTCTCTTTGGTTTCTAAACATTTGGATCAAATTGAAAAATTTAGTCTGTAGTAAAACCACAAATTCTACACCCATCAAAACTTATTTCCTTATTTATTTGCTCTTAACCCAATGGACTACATTCTCATCCATGAGACTAAATGTGATTCTTACTTTTTTGGGAAAAGCATAACTCTTTTTGGGTCACTATATTTCACAACAGATTTTAACAAATCAACTGGTTAGAGGTAAATTAAGCATATAGTTTAAATAATCATAATTTATGGAATTAAAATTATTTCTACTAAACTACATTCCTACAAAAAATTATTCTTCATTACAAGGATAAAGATAAAGGAAACTACTCAGATCTCATGAGGAAGAAACAACAACACATGAATTTATAGATAAATATAAGTTTACAAAATAAGAATAATTAAAATAAATATAATACACAGATTATCTTAAACTCCTTCACAAGAAATCCTTCTAGCTCCTTTGAATCACTCATTCTCCTTACAATTCCACTCCAATCTCACTTAAAACTGTAGTGAAGATGATATCTGACCGGCGAATTTTTATATGCTTAAAATATAAGATAAATATGGACGTAATAAATATTCAATCATTGTAAAGTCACACTTATCAAGGCAAGTATACGTATCGTTCAAGTAATATAGGGCTCTAATGGAGTCCTAGATATCGATCCCACATGGAGTGGTTTAGAACTGCGAACTAAGAATTTAGAAAAGAAATACTTTAATCACAACAACGAAGTTAAATTTTCTTATCTATCACTAATAGAAAATTGAAATAAAATAGGTAATTTTAATAACTATTAAATAACTAATGATAGTAATGAGGGTTTGATTGTGATATTCAATATATAAGAAAGCATCCTTCTCCTTGTCAAGAACTTATAGTGAATGGATAAAGTGAATTAGTTCAATTTATATTATGCTAAATAGGAGCATACCTATTTTTTACCCTTTGGTCCAGGCATAAAGAACATTGACTAATCCTACGCTTGTTTNCTTATTTGCTCCCAACTTCTAAGGGCTTTGACCTCCCTGAAACTTGGATGTAATTTTCACTTTATTTGTAAAACTCAACATATTTTAACAAATCAATTGGCTAGATTGAAAGTAAATTAAGATCGAAACAAATCTTTAGACAAGGAGAAAGACAGAGAAAATTACTCAGATCTCATGGGGAAAACAAAACAAAACTCGAAATTCATATAAAAAATCAAAGTCATATAAACTACAACAAGTAAATAACTTATCTCTAATTTCTCCTCAACAACTCTCCTCGAAGTTCCTCTGAAACTCTTCCTTTCTTTACAACATATATAATTCTTCTTTGAAGCAGCAAGGAGGAAGAAATCTCTCACTTTCCCTCCACTCTTACAATCTAAATTCTTCTTCAAAGCGGCAAGGAGGAAGAAATCTCTCACTTTCCCTCCACTCTTACAATCTCTCGAAGCAATTCCTTTTTGAAGTAGCAAGGAGGAAGAAATCTCTCACTTTCCCTCCACTCTTACAATCTCTCGAAAATTCTTGAAGTAGCAAGGAGGAAGAAATCTCTCACTTTCCCTCCACTCTTACAATTTTAAAGAGTTCCTCACAATATTGGAACCTTTCTAACCTCTATGAACTCTCTCTAGCACCTCCTATTTCTCTTTGAAGTAGCAAGGAGGAAGAAATCTCTCACTTTCCCTCCACTCTTACAATCTCTCGAAAATTCTTCTTCAAAGCGGCAAGGAGGAAGAAATCTCTCACTTTCCCTCCACTCTTACAATCTCTCGAAGCAATTCCTTTTTGAAGTAGCAAGGAGGAAGAAATCTCTCACTTTCCCTCCACTCTTACAATCTCTCGAAAATTTGAAGTAGCAAGGAGGAAGAAATCTCTCACTTTCCCTCCACTCTTACAATTTTAAAGAGTTCCTCACAATATTGGAACCTTTCTAACCTCTATGAACTCTCTCTAGCACCTCCTATTTCTCTTTGAAGTAGCAAGGAGGAAGAAATCTCTCACTTTCCCTCCACTCTTACAATCTCTCGAAAATTCTTCTTCAAAGCGGCAAGGAGGAAGAAATCTCTCACTTTCCCTCCACTCTTACAATCTCTCGAAGCAATTCCTTTTTGAAGTAGCAAGGAGGAAGAAATCTCTCACTTTCCCTCCACTCTTACAATCTCTCGAAAATTCCTCACTAATATTGGAATTTTTCTAATCTCTAGGAACTCTCCTAGCACTTCCTTTACTCCCTATATTCTTTCCCTCGGAAAGGAGGAAGAAATCTCTCACTTTCCCTCCACTCTTACAATCTCTCAAAGAATTCCTCACAATGTTACACTCTACTGGAAATTCTATACACTAATGGTAACCTCCAAGGCCTCTAGCACTCTTCTATTTTTGGCCAAGACACTCTATTAAATTCTCTATACACTAATGGAACCTCTATAACCTTCAGGACCTCTCTAACATCCAGGACCTCTCCAATTTTTGGCTAAAATGTTCTTTTAAAGTTGTGAATGAGCTTTCCTAAGAGTTTCCTAGGCATCCCTTCAAAATTTGATCTTATCCAAAGCATGAGTAGGCATAACCGCCGAGCTCGCCGTCGGCGGCCTCGAGGGCGCCGTCGGCGGACTTCTGAAGAATTTTATTCTGCAGCCTCAGGAAAAACTCACCGTCGGCGGGGTCCAGGACGTCGGCGGCGGCCTAGTTCAATTTTCCATATTTGGTCCTTTTTGCTCCAAATTCCCTCCTTTTTGCATCTTTTTGCTCCAATGACCCTAGTTCATCATTCCTGCAACAAAACATCAAAAATATCTTTCCTTAAAGTGCAATATCATAAAAAACAATATAAAATAGGTATGAAAATATTAACATTTTTTCCTCTGGTCAAAATCCCCCAAACTTAACTATTACTTGTCCTCAAGTAATTTTAGTACTATATAAAAGTTATGATCTACTGTAGTAAAGTTTTAATTCAAAAATACTATAAGTTTGATTTAAATAAATATCATAGTGAGATTTATATAAAAAATTCAAGTAATTGAATTAACTCTGTAGCAACAAGATTATCTAGTCATCAAGTTTAAGAGTTCTAGTCTTCTATTCATTTCAAGAATGACTATACATTGCAATATTAAGTCACTTAGAATATTCAAATGATAGGAACTTCATGAGAACTCTACTAGTAAAAGATCTAATACATNTCCAAGCTATCCTATTGTTTGGCTTCAATTTAAGAGAAATCATTTAGATGTTTCATCCTGCAACTCAAGCTATCCTATTATTTGGCTTCAATTTAGGAGAAATCATTTAGATGTTTCATCCTGCAATTTTTTAGGATTTACATTTGTGTGAAACAATCAGCACAAATAACCTTTGAAGATGTGAGGTATTAAGTCATGACAAATGACTACCTCGGAGTCCTAAGACGGGTTAGGGCTTAGATTGTACAATATGGTTGTACNGTATGAAAATATTAACATTTTTTCCTCTGGTCAAAATCCCCCAAACTTAACTATTACTTGTCCTCAAGTAATTTTAGTACTATATAAAAGTTATGATCTACTGTAGTAAAGTTTTAATTCAAAAATACTATAAGTTTGATTTAAATAAATATCATAGTGAGATTTATATAAAAAATTCAAGTAATTGAATTAACTCTGTAGCAACAAGATTATCTAGTCATCAAGTTTAAGGTTCTAGTCTTCTATTTATTTCAAGAATGACTGTACGTGGTAATATCAAGTCACTTAGAATATTCAAATACTCTTCTATTCATTTCAAGAATGACTATATGTTGCAATATTAAGTCACTTAGAATATTCAAATGATAAGAATTCGTGATAACTATACTAGTAAAATATCAATTCAATATCACTTAGAATATCCAAAAGATAGGAACATCATGAGAACTCTACTAGTAAAAGACCTATTCCCACTTAGAATATTCAAATGATAGGAACTTCATGAGAACTCTACTAGTAAAAGATGCTAAACATAAATATAAGTTTGGGAATGTATTAGGTTTTCCCTTTAAATAGGTCCAGTGAAGCCAATTTTTTATTAGGCATATCCTAAAGCTTCTCCTCACTTCCATAATTTTGTCTTTCTTTTATCTTTTTCATTTGGATTGCTTTCAATCCTATCTATTTTTCTTTTCATTTTTAGGGATTGTTTTCAATCCTTTCTTTTTCCTTTTTTCAAGTGAGGATTAGTATATCTGGATAGCCTTTAACGGTTTTGAACTTCACTTTTCTTTCCCTAAATTTGAAACTCAAAGCATTCTTTTACCTTATAAGTAATTCATAGCCTTTACATCATTGAGCCCCAATCTTTTCTTCTCAAATAAATTTCCAGATTATTAATACTTCAAAATATAGTTTTCTTTACTTTAAATAGTTAGCTATAATTTTATTCTCTTATACTAAAATATCTTAAGTTACAAAATTAATTTCCATTACAATAATATTTCTTTAAATCTACTATAATATTTAAATAGTTACAAAAAAATAGTTACCTAAATTAAATTCACTACATGAAATCATATAAATAATTTTTGAGAATATTGAAATAGAGGACATATAATAGTTAATCTTTTTATTCCCTTCCCCAAACTTAAATTTTTAAATATGAAATAATACAGATGGAAAGAAAAACTATAAATATAAATCATACCTCAGTATTGTAGGCATTTTCATCATTCTAAAATTTCTGCAGGCCTTCTCAAATTTTTACTTCACCTGGTCTGTAATATTAGGAGCTTTCTACACATATAACTTATTAGAGGAATTTATGGGTAATGACATTTTGAAATAAGTATAAAACTAAAATATTAAATAAGCACAACATTTCCTAACACAACCACACACAAAACAATTACAATTAAAATGCGAAATAAAAATCACATTACATTACAAAATACTACTCAACACAATTAAAACTAAAATGCGAAATAAAAATCACATTACATTACAATTCACAATACTACTCAACATATATTAAACCATACATGCACATTTAACTATAACACTAACTTTATAACAAAAATTAAAAATCATCCAAGTACAACATAATAATAAAAATGAAAGTCCAAATACATAAACATCCATTTCTATTACAAAGAGATCACAGAATAAAAATACAAATATGAGTACATCAGTTCATTCAATATCAAAATCCCAAACTATGTCTTCATCGCCTTGATCAGCAGGTAGATTGGGTTGATACTGAGTATATCGGGGGCACTCAGGAAACGTAACATCAGGCTCACCTCTGCAGTGTCGTGCTTGAGCTTCATAATAGGCTACCTCAAAATTTGAATGCCTCTGAAGGTACTCACTATCATAATCATGTCAACGTTTTAAACCTCCAATCTTTTCACTTATCAATTCTATGCTCTTCCGCTGCAAGGTCAACTCATTCATCAAATCAGATAGGGTAAGGGAACTAGAAGGTGGAAGGTCATAACTTGTAGAGGGGACATCTCTAATAGTAGAAGGTTCTTCTACTCCCAGTTCTCCATTTCTCATGGGTTTATAGGATAAACCCATTCTTCATTTCCACTCTCCACTCCAGAAAGTTTACAAATTGCACAAATAAGTCTGGGATGTCCTAGACCTCCACTTGTCTCACTCGTTGTAGTGAATCTTAAGAATTATTCTCCTTACATTTATAGTTTTACTATTCTGAATATAAAAATTCAGAATAGCTCTATCTCTAGTTACCTCACTATGGTGATAGGTCGGTAACAGAGTAGAAAATGAAATAGTGTCACGCCTTAGAGGTGGCATTCAACATGGAAGCAACAAAATTTACTCGTTCTCGCTGCTTTATCTTCCATAGAATAACTCTATCTCTAGTTACCTCACTATGGTGATAGGTTGGTAACAGAGTAGAGGAAATGAAATAACTCTATCTCTAGTTACCTCACTATGGTGATAGGTCGGTAACAGAGTAGAGGAAATGAAATAGATCATGCCTTAAAGGTGGCATTCAGCATGTAAGCATAAAAATTTACGCATTTTGGTTTCTTTATCTTCCACGTTCCTTTTCCATCAGTGAGAAAGTTAATCACATCATTGAGGGGCCTTCCATCATACTAAAGGATTCATATTGGCAGCTATAGGAGTCTGAGACTTCATAAAAAGTGTTGATGCAGGCGGCAGTAAACTCAACAAGAAACCCACGCAGTTGAATGATTCCGTCATCAGAATAAATCACATTGGCTTAGAAATCCTTCACAACATTTGCATCAGCTTTATTGGTGATGTAACAAAAGTTTTCCCACCTCTGCTCAGCAATAACTCTTTCGATTTCTCCTCCCGGACTTTCAAAAACTTGATCTTGTATGCACTTCTTTCCTTTAAATATTGAAGTAAACCTTGATTGAGCCTTTGCATTGATGAAGCAAGACTCATCAAACTCAAGTCGCCTCTTTTGTCACAGAGCCATTTCAATCTAGTCAAAATTAGGTAAATTTTGTTTGAGCCATCGGATTGACGAAGCGAGACTCGTCAAACTCAACTCTTCTCTTTTGAGTGGATCTGTTTCAATCTAATCAAATTATAGAAAATTTTTAAAAATTACTTCAAATATACTAATCATGGCTTCCAATAGTAATTCTAAGAGTTCAACATTAAGATCCATGAATTTCTTTCCAAATTTTCTTCACATTCTCAAATTTTTCGGATCTCCTCAATGTGGAAGAAATTCATGGTGCCAAATATTTTTAGTTTGAAGTGAAGATCATACCTAGAGATGATTAAATCCGGTGTCAAAAAGCCTTGAAATTGCCTCCCAATCCAAGTTCTTTCAAGCCCTAGGTCTAAAATAGCATTTTTAGGAGGAAGGGAATGATGAATAGTGGCGGTTGACTGGTCAAAATCGCAGTTAAAGGTGTTTTTTTGTGAGCTCACCGTCGGCGGGGTCGATAGCACCGTCGACGCGCTTTATTGGAATTTTGAACTAGAGTATCGAGAAGAATCCACCGTCAGAGGCGCCAAGGGCGCCGTCGGCGGGCTCTTTTGATTTCCTCCAAATTCTGGATTTTTGCGATTTCGATCAATTCCAAGCCTTAACGACATCTTTTCAAACATTATAGATATAATTTTATGTGACAAAATGATGTACTTAGCACATATAAACTGTCACAACACAAAACATCACATTTAGTACAATATACGTTACATAGCACACCTAAGTTTGGTATTCTCTCAACCTCTATACATTAAGTCAACATCACAATCCAATCCACAACACTCAAAACGCTGAAAAAAAAATAACATGTGCTTAGTCTCAGCTATATAGAGATCTACAAGCATAATTCTAAAGCAAAGCAAATACAAAGTTCAAATCGAAATATAGACAAATATGTAGTAATATAAATCTACTAATCTTCAGACTCAGCACTAGTTTGTCCTCTGAGATCACACATGAATAAAGAGGTTGTAGAAGGGTCGGAATGAAAACTCTTCAGTAGAGTCCTCTTCTATTAACTCCATCCTCCTCATCAGTCGTATCAAGTTATCTTCTAAATGTTCAGAGTGCTCAAAATGTTCCTTCATCCTCCAATCTAAATGATCGAAGAAATCAGAGATATTATTAATTACGTTCATGACATTTTGTACCTCATTTTCCAATTTCTTGATTCGACATAGGATCACTAGAGACTTATCAGGGACTAAGGGTTGAACTGGCAGTGAATTTTGAGCTGCTTGATCTACTATAATTGCCATGTCATTTTCATCTTCAAAAACTAGGAATCTCTTAGTTGGATCCAAATGCTTCTAAGGTAGCAGTACATTTTTCCAATTTTTATAGGACACTTAGAACTGACTGCAAAGTGAGAAAATTGTGGAGGGTTGTCCAAGCCCATAAGTTGATCCATGAACTATCAGACCCAAAACCAACTTCACAATTATTGATCCAATGTCGATCTGCAGTCCCCTTTGGATGCAATAATTCAAAATGGCACTTTCTTTAGAAAATTTACCGATCTTCATTGTCGGTAACAGTTTTGCAGAAATGAAAAAGTGTCAATGTTTTGAAATGGGATTTAGCAGTGTCACAGAAAAACTAACATACATGTTTTCTCTTATTTCCCAGTCATCAGTTTCATCCATTAAATATTGGTAAATCTGATTCTTCTGGTTTCTCATTGGGACGATATTGGAATAGTGGTAGATAGGAACATTCTCTATCATATATAATTCATTGATCCATGCTGGAGTGAAAGTAATCCATCTTCCTCACACATAAACAACCCCTTGGTTGATTCCATGTAAATTTGCATAAAATTCTTTCACTACTGGAACAACTACAGAAGCGGTAGTATAGTACAACACTTCCCATATTCACTGCACTATCGTTTCTTCAATATCCGTCGTGGGATTATTAAATCCGCGATTTATGAATCCTTCTTCCTTGATTAATCTTTTCTTCGTCAGCAACTTGTTGAAGATTCGCTGCGCTCTGCACTAATAAACTTTCGCCGATTGAAAACTCGCATTCTAGGATTATTAGGGGAATTGGACACCATAGGAATGAAATTGGTAGAGTTTCACTTCATTTTTGGAGGGAAAATATGAACTAGAGATCAAATTTTTGAGTTTAAAAAGTTAATTCTCGCCCAAAAACCGCCATTTGAACCCAAGTAACTGCCAATTCGCCGGTCTCACCAACACTGGCCTCGAGGGCGCCGTTGGTGTGCCTCTGTATTAATTTTTTCTGGACTCTTAGGAAAAACCCACCGACGGTAGTGTCGAGGGCGCCGTCGGCCCCCAAGGAAAAATTTGCACAGTTTCGCTCTGGTTCCAATGCGTTTCAATTTTTCTTCATAGATCAAATTTTTATGATGTTTCAAGGGTAAATAATAGTAGAGCTTAATACTACCACAAACTAACGATGAATTCAAATAAAAACTACTATAATCGCGATAAAGTAAAGATAAATATGGGTTGCCTCCCATAAAGTTCTTGGTTTAACGTCGTCAGCCCGACCTATTCAGGTGTCATTCAGGTTGACTGATCATCAAAACCTCTTTAAAATTTGGTCTTTTACCCTCAAAATATGGTTTTAATCTGTGTCCATTTACTTTAAATCTTTTCATTTTCTGATCTTTAATTTCAACAGCTCCGTAAGTATAAACTTGAGTCACAGTAAAGGGTCCTAACCAGCGAGACTCAATTAATCAACCTAGTGTTGTAAAGCAAAACTTCTTATCCTTGTTCAAAGTTCTTTTGGTTAATCTTTCGATCATGCCATAACTTTAATTTTTCCTTATAAATTTTGTTGTTATCATAAAACTCATTTCTTAACTCTTCTAATTCATTTAATTGTAACAATCTCTTCTTACCAGCATCTTTCAAATTATAATTGAATTCCTTAATCATCCAATATGCTTTATGCACCAATTCTACTGGTAAGTGACAAGTCTTTCCAAAAATCAATCTATAAGGAGCCATTCCAATAAGAGTTTTATAAGCAGTCCTGTAAGCCCATAATGTAGTATCCAATCTAGTGGACTAATCTATTCTACTAGGGTTTACAGTCTTTCAAAAAATCAATCTGTAAGGAGTCATTTTAATAGGAGTCTCCCAAAAATATGCTTTTGCATCATGAATAAATTTCCTTTGTTGTTGCAATGTCAGCATAGGTGGCAAAACANCCACTTTCTCTTTTTTAGTTTCTGTCTCTTTTTACACTCTTATTTCCAATTCATTTCCACTTCATAATTGTATCGCTTTGATTTGTTCTTTTCCTTGATCTTTAGGATTTGGTTCCACAGTACTAGGAAAAGTTCCTAATGTTCGGTTACTAAGCATAGTAGCGATATGTCCCAATTGGTTTTCAGTATTCTTAATAGCAGTTCCTTGATTTTGCAATTGATTTCCATAAATTTGTAATTGATTTCCTTGATTCTGCAATTATTGACCCATGTTTAATATCATTTCTTCCATAGACAACTTCTTCTCCTTAATTTGAGTGTTATTGTTAAATCCTGGAGGATAAGAAGTTCTATAGTTAACATTTCCTTGGTTGGAATAATTTCCTAATGGGTTCATTGGGTTGTTTGCCCATTGTTGATTTGTAGAGGAATTGTTATTCCAATTAAAATTTGTATGATTCTTCCAACCTGGGTTATAATAGTTCGAATAAGAGTTGTTGGGTCTATTAATAACATTTAAAGTCTCATATGAAGGTTGAACATCCACATGAATTTTCTTCCATCATAAGAGGTTTTGGAGAATAATTCATCCCATAATGATCTAATTTCTTTAATATTGCAGCAATCTGCGAAGCTGGATACTGCATCAGAATCATGGATACTAACTACTCTTTTAGGATTTACCCGTTCAGAGGGCCATTGAAAATTATTGGTAACCATCCCTTCTATTAATGAATAAGCCTAATCAAATGGTTTTGACATTAAAAAACCACCAGCCGCAACATCTATAATCGATCTAAGAGATCCCACTAATCCATTATAACAAGTTTGAATTATCAAGCAATCTAGTAACGAATGATGAGGGCATTTCCTAAGAAGATCTTTAAATCTCTCCCAAGCTTCATATATTGACTTTCCATCAATCTGAGAACGATGTTATGTCATTTCTAAGTTTAGCAGTTTTGGGTGGAGGGAAATATTTGGATATAAATTTCTGTGAAAGTGATGTTATGTCATTTCTAAGTTTAGCAGTTTCGGATGGAGGGAAATATTTGGATAGAAATTTCTGTGAAAGTTGGATCTTTAAATCTCTCCCAAGCTTCATATATTGACTCTCCATCAATCTGACAGAACGATGTTGTCATTTTTAAGTTTAAAAGTTTTGTATGGAGAGAGATATTTGGATAGAAATTTCTGTGAAAGTTCTCCCCAAGTTCTAATAGATCCTGGTGCTAACAAATTTAACTGCATCTTAGCCTTATCCCTCAGTGAAAAAGGAAAAAATCTAAGTCTCACAGCATTGTTTGAGACTCTGTCATATTTAAAAGTAGCACACAGTTCTAAAAAGCTAGCGAGGTGTAAGTTAGGATCTTCATTTGTTGTACCTCCGAATTGATTGTTTTGTATCATTTGGATAATAGCAGGTTTAAGTTCAAATGAATTAGCAGCTACATCAGGATTTTGGATAGATAAGTGAATTTCATCTATTGTAGGAGTGTTCATTCTCTGTTCTTTGATTGTTAAAGTTGTTTTCCATTGTATCAAAATTTCTAGGTTCTCTTCTTAATCTTCTAATCCTTCTCATAGTGCTTTCTAATTCCGAATCGTAGGGTATAAGATTTTTAGGTCCAAATTTACACTTACAATTTGAAATCAGTACTCAGTAATATAATTAACTAAACATAAAAATAAGTTGCAAATCAATTAAAAATTTTCTAATAATCCTAATTTATCTGTTACTCTAATTGTGATTTGACTTACTCACTCAATCACGCCCCGAGAACGACGACAAAAACTTGACTGGTGACTTTTTATATTCTTAAAATATAAGATAAATATGGACGTAATAAATATTCAATAATTGTAAAGTCACACTTATTAACTCAAGTATACGTCTCATTCAAGTAATATAGGGCTCTAATGGACTCCTAGATATTGATTCCACAGGGAGTGGTTTAGAATTGCGAACTAAGATTTTAGAAAAGCAATACTTTAATCACAACAACAAAGTTCAATTTATTTATCTGTCACTAATAGGCAATTGAAATAAAATAGGTAATTTTAATAACTATTAAATAGCTAATTATACTAATGAGGGTTTGATTGTGATATTCAATATAAAAGAAAACATCCTTCTCCTTGTCAAAAAATTATAGTGAATGGATAAAGTGAATTAGTTCAATTTATATTGTGTCAAATAGGAGCATTCTGTTACCCTTTGGTCCAGGCATAAAGAACATTGATTAATCCTACGCTTGTTTACTGAATCTGCATCGGTCCAGGCATAACAAACATTGAACAATCCTATGCTTGGTTACTGATTCTGCAGCTAGGCGAATAAAGTGAATCAGTTCAAATTGTATTGTGCCAAATAGGAGCATACCTATTCTTTACCCTTTTAAGCATAAAGAATGTTGACTAATCCTACACTTGTTTACTGAATCTGCAGCTAGGCTGGGAGGATACCGCTCTCACTTTGGAGCTCCCACATTCCCCTCACCTGAGGGCTAACATCTACACTTCAGCACCCCGGATCTCACTTCGGAGCTCCCATGTTCCCCTCGCCTGAGGGCTAACATCTACACTTCAGCACCCAAATGGGACCGAATTGAGGATTTTAGTCTGTCACTCTAAAATCTCCAATTCTACGCCCGATAATGGATTGAATTGGGGATTTTAGTCTATCACTCTAAAATCTCCAATTCTAAGCCCGATAATTTTATTTCCCTATTTGAATTAAGGATTTTAGTCTGTCAATCTAAAATCTCCATTTTTACGCCCCATAATATTATTTCCCTACTTATTTGCACCCAACTTCCAAGGGCTTTGACCTCCCTGAATCTTGGAAGTAATCNAAAAAATATCCATCTAATCAACCTTATTTTGGCATCCTTCTTTTGCATCAGATATTTAATAGCATAGTGATCAGTATGCACAACACATTTTGCTCCAATTAAATAAGATCTAATTTTGTCTAAAGCATACACAATGGCCAGTAACTCTTTTTCAGTAATATTATAATTAATTTCTGCATCATTAAGAGTTTTACTAGCGTAGTATATAACTTTAAAAATCTTTTCATACATTTATCCAACGACAGTTCCAATAGCATAATCACTAGCATCACACATCAATTCAAATGGTTTCTTCCAGTTAGGTGAAACTATAATAGGGGTTGTGATTAATTTTTCCTTTAATAACTCAAAGGCATTAACAGCTTTCAGTAAATTTAAATTTCTTGTTCTTTTCTAAAAGCTGGCGTAGAGGTTTGGTAATTTTGAAAAAATCTTTCATAAAATGCCTGTAAAAACCAATATATCCAAGAAAACTCTTAACCACTCTTACGTTAATAGGAGGTGTCAATTTAGATTTAACTTAAATTTTTGCATGGTGTGCTTCCATACCATCTTCCGAAATTTTATACCCTAACACAATTCCTCCTGCAACCATAAATTGACATTTCTCCCAATTTAGAACTAAATTAGTTCTTTCACATAACTCTAAAACTTTTTCAAGAAAATTTAAGCATGCGTCAAATGATGTTCCAAATATATAGGAATCATCCATAAATACTTCCAATCCATCATCAATTAACTTACTAAATATGGACAGCATACATCTTTGGAATGTTGCAGGTACATTACATAATCCAAAAGTCATTCTTCAAAAAGCAAAAGTTCCAAAAGGTCTAGTAAATTTTGTCTTTTCTTGATCCTCAGAAGTAATAGGAATTTGATGGTAACCGATATATCCATATAAAAATAAAAATATTTGTGCCCAACAAGTCTATCCACTATTTGATCTAAGAAGGGTAAATGAAAGTGATCTTTCTTGGTGGCAGTGTTTAATTTTCTATAATCAATGCAAATACGTCACCCAGTAACTTTTCTGATAGGTATTAATTCGTTATTTTCTTTTGTTTCAAGAGTCACTCATCCTTTCTTTGGAACACAATGAATAGGACTTACCCACGCACTATCTGAAATAAGATATATAATTCCAGTGTCTAACCATTTCAAAATTTCCTTCTTAACTACTTTCATCATCAGATTTAATCTCCTTTTTGGATCAACTTTTGGTTTATATTGTTCATCTAATAGAATTCTGTGCATACAAATTAAAGGACTGATTCTTTTATTATCAGCTAAGGTCCAACCAAAAGCTTTCTTATATCTTTTCAAGGTATCTAACAGTCTTTGCTTTTGAAGATCATTTAATTCTGAAGATATAATAACAGGTAATGTAGATGAGTCTCCTAAAAACACATACTTCAAGTGGCTAGGCAATACTTTCATCTCAAGTTCACGTGGTTTTATAATTGATGGAAATAGATTTTTATCGGCATTTTTCGTAATATCCAACATCTCAAATCTTTCCTGAACATAATCTAATTCTTCATTTTCTAATTTGTCCAGAATAATTTCGTCATCCTCTTCAACTTGTTTTTTTTCTTCAAAATGTTCTTTAAAATGTACTTTCAATAGATGTTCACTAATTTCCATGCAAAAACATTCATTATCTCTTTCGACAGCAAGGCATTTCATAGATTTTGTAATGTTAAAAGTCACTTCTTGATCATTAACTCTCATAGTTAATTCTCCTTTTTGAACATCTATCATAGCTTTTTCAGTAGCTAAAAATGGTCTCCCTAAAATGATAGGTATTTCTTTATCTTTCTCCATATCTAAAACAATGAAATCCACAGGAAAGATAAATTTCTTCACTTTTACTAACACATATTCTATAACTCCCTTAGNCTTCACTTTTACTAACACATATTCTATAACTCCCTTAGGATATGTAACTGAACGATCCACTAACTATAGAGTTACAGAAGTAGGTGAGACTTATCATAATCCTAATCTTTTAAAAATTGATAGAGGCATAAGATTAATGCTGACTTCCAAATAGCACATGGTATAGTGAAACTACTAGGATCTTTTAATTTTTCAGGAAGCTTTTTTCTGAATAATTGCAATACACTCTTCGCTAAGTGCAACCGTTTCATTATCCGTGAACTTCCTTTTCTTGTTCAGAATA
>JXCR01142676.1:9920-24823 GCA_002079205.1 Phalaenopsis hybrid cultivar
CTCTTGTGAAGGTGTAGAGCCACTCTATTGGAAGTTTGGTGACGTGTAGGTTGAGATTGGGATTTGTCTTGGTTTCGTGCAGGGATTTGAGCTCAAAATTGGCTTGCCATGGTGGATTTGAGAGTGGGAAGTGGATTGGAATGTGTAAAGGGTCTCTCAAGGAAGCTCTCAGAGGAGTTTGAAAGGCCTTAGTGAAAATTTTTTACCACACCACTATTNGGCTGCCACCAAATGGATCCTAGTGACCAGGCTAGACCCACCTAGCCCACCCTAGATGATCTATGGACAAATGGTTCCTTGATTTAAGGGATTTTACACATTTTTAGCCTAAACTTGAAATATCTTCTCATCATGCCATACCATTTGGGGATAACCATCATTAGCCACCATCTGACCTCCCTGATCGAAGAAGTGACTGAACCCTGGATAGCCACCACCTGAGTTGCTAGAAAAAGTCACCCCAAAAGAGCTCAAATGGACAAAATAAAAAAATTGGACTTCCTGACTTGGCTCACTCCCATTGGATGCTTGTTCTTTTCTTCACTCCACCTCAACAAGCCTTAGCACCCATTGCCAAGCCCTGAGCTCCACCAGGTAGCCATGGCTTTAAATTGACCCCTCAACAGCCAAAGGAGAGTTTAGCAAAATCATTGGGAAACTCTGTCTAATTGCTTCAAAATAATCTCCAAGAACTCCTCAACTTAATCTCACTGTTTTCCTCCACTGTTTCCCACTGTTGAGTTCAATTTTGAGTTCAAAATTTTAGCTCGAACCAGGATATATTTCTCACACCTCCATAAATCACCAAACTCCAATTAACTGTGCACACACCATCACCACAATGAGAGGATTTGATCCTCCACAAAAGCCCCATCTCAAAGAGCCTCTAACCTAGCTCTGTACCAACACCTGAAATCGAGTTTGATTGATATCATACCTAGAAAATTCACCAAAACCTAGGACTTCATTTAGAGGTTTGTTGTACCAAATTGAAGCTACCACAACCATCTAATTGTGGCCTCCCATCTCAAACAAAGGTATTGAATCTCAACCCAAAACCGAGCTCATTTTGATTCTCCATGTGTAATGGCTTGATTTCATGCTTGATCAACCATATAGCTATGTTCTTCTTGAGTAGATGAAGTTGTATGAACAAACCTCATGTGATTTAGTTGAGTATTGAGCTAGATCTTAGGTCTAGAAGTTTAACGGCACACGGGCTCTGGCTATCACAGACGATGACTGAAAGTCGTCTGATTGCGTGTTTATTCAAATGATGGATGAGATCAAGCCTGACAAGGGGATGGAGTGAAAAGGTGGGCTATCAAGGCGGCTACGTGGCTGACGGCGTTAAATGGTGGAGCGCCGCGTAGGGACTTCATAGCGGATGAGGTTGAGGTAGCGCCACGTGGATAAGTAGATAAATAGAGAGATTTTTTATTTATTTTAATGCTTGATCTTTGAAAAATCATAAACTTCTCTAGAAAAATCAAAGAAATAAAATTAAAATACCCACATTATCAGTAAACATAGGAAAATAATGTGGACTAAAATAAAAATTATTTCTTACTCAATGATTTTTAATGAATTTAATACTCTCTGAAGCATTTTAATTCATTATGTTCAAACATTGCTCACCATGGTTAGTTAATTAAAATCTCTATTTAGGATAGTTAAGTAAAATAAACTTTGAAAATACTACCTTTTAAGTTTAAATGATAATTTAAATTAAAATTTGAAAACCCACATTTTCTCGTCTGATGTTTTAATTGACCAATGAATATGACACTCTAAATTCTCAAAGTTGTTTGAATTTTGATTAATGAGTTATGAAGTGAGGAGCCCCAAAGGCAAAGGGGTAACTTTAGATTTTTGTGCCTTAATCAAAATTTAGGGTTAACAAAGGGAGAATGGGTAATTTTGATCTGAATGACATGTTTTGGATGATTGAAATACAATGGGATTAAAAGGTAGAAACTCACTTGCCACCTTTCTATAATATGAACAAAAATCCTAACTCCCCTAATCATCATGAATTGGAATTCAATTAAGATCAAATGATTCTTAAGTGATGAGATTCAGCTAGGAAGATGATTATTTACCTATATTAGGCCTAAAATTGATGATGATGTGATCTTTCAATAAGAACATATGTCACTTAAACCAAAATCTTAACCACTATCAATTTCCCCGTTATGATTATTTAGGGCTTGGTAGTGACATAGGCTCAATTTCTAAACTTAATTGATTGGATTTAGAAGATAATATGATTGGTGATTAACATCTTTAATTACTACAAACTTGAATTTAATTGTGAGCACCATAATCATTTATGACTCAAACCTGCCTTAGGGGCACCCACCCACATAACTCTTAAATGAAATATCAATTGATTATGTATCCTATCCTTGGGATGATTTAATTATCCAGCTTTACTGGGCAACGGGGCAGTCACACTCTAACCTTAGGATGATTAATAGAACAATATGATGAACTTCTAAATGAACTCAAAATAACTCAAGAGATCCTCAAAGTAGTTCAAGGTCATTCCCCGAATACTTTGAAATCTTTTGGATATTTTGAAGGGCAAATTGAACTTGCCATATTTGTTCTAAAATCATCCACTAAGATCTCTCGAGATTCAATAAAGTCATTGGGGTTTGGTAGCCATACCTACATCTACTCCTGCAATTTAAATTCCTTACAAAATTATATACACGTTGTCAAAGCTAAATTTTAGGTGGGGGAACGACAAGAATCAACAGGTACACTTTTAAGTTATTGCATTTACTTTTTTGTACCTCTTGTTTCTTGCTTGTATGCTTAAAATCACCCTGCATGCCAAAACCAAAACTGTTATGATAGCCGCAAAACTTAAACTAAAATTTAAAAATTAAACAAGATAAAATTCACCGCTACAACATTCAAAATATAAGACAACTCAAAATTTAATCATGAACATTACAAAAAAAAATTGCAACCAAATTAAAACGTCTCTATTGGATGATCGGGAATCCCTCGGAGGAGGTAACCTACGGTTGCTAACAAGAATTCCCATGGTCTAAATGAAACTATGGAACTCATTAAGTTGTGTTTAGTAAATTCATTTGGACTAAGTGAATCCAAAAGGAAATAGTGGTGTCAGAACAAGGGAACCGTAAGATCCTAACTGGTGTCGATCTAATCAACTTTAACATCCCCCATAATATTTAAATAACTATAACCTTAGGAAACATTTGATTTGACATCAAGACTTGCCACATTAGAAAACTTAATCTCGCCACGATGAGGAGCTTGGAGCTAGCATTGTGGGCAGCACGACCATCTTCAACAGCAAAACATGTCTACATCAGCTAAACTATTCTTTCTTTAAAATTAAATAACCAAGTCATTGGACTTCGAGGTTGTCTGCCTAGTGCAACATAAATCCTCAACTTATCTTTAGGCTTTTGTATAATTTTGCTACACAATATAAACCCTAACTCATTTTAGGATTCTAAGGTCATCGTTCTTCACAAACTAAATCCTCATATCTTCCAAGCTAATTGTGTGCATGTTTCACACGAATGTAAGCGCTAATTAATAAAATTGGCAAGATGACACACTTAAATATTTCTCCTCTAAAATGAAGCCAACCCATAAAATAGAGAGGGAAGCACCGAGGTTCTCCTCAGGATCCATGACATCCCCTAGTTCTTCTTCCTTTGGATTTCAGGAATAAATGTTCCTAATTTGAGTCATTCCCATTTCACATCTCTTTGTCCAATCTTGTTGAAAATTCATAATCCTTTGACCTCTTTCAAGACAATATCCTCTGATTTTTATCGAGAGTTTTCTTAGGTGAGTTTGGTTATCTAAGATGTAATTAACTATAAGAGCTTGTCTTTATATGCAACTTTTTCGAACCCAGCTTAATATAAACCCTATTTAAATACCTTTCCGAAGAGGGTGACGAGATTCTGATTCCAGTGACCAACAGCTTCCAACGGGCAACTCCTTTACTTCTAAGTGCCGACAGCTTCTGGCGACTCCGCTAGGGATGATTTCTCTCTCCATTTAAATCACGGAATATTGTCTTCATACATCGGTGATGTGTTTGTTTCCCTTATGGGCCAAATTACCCTTCTTCCATTGGCATGCTTCACTTATTTCTTTCTTGGGAAAGTACAGTCAACTCTTTCAAGCTTCAGGACCATCTGTTCAACCACCTTTGAACAGAGAGGTTCAAGAGTTCATTAGGACTTTTAATCTTTGTGTGGGGTTGGACCCCCAATAGGTGTGTTGTCGGGCTAGCTTCTCTTGGGCATTGTGTGTTGTGAAGCCGGTCCCGCACTGGGTCCTAAACCTCACTTTCCCTTTTAAGTTTAATTTGTTATTTTGCAAATAAAATCGAATTGTGTCATGTTGTGCTTGCTTCTTAACTCTTCTTATATTAATTAAATCTTTCTACTTTCAAACTATTTTTACAAAATTGTAAAAGCTTCACAAATTAAATTAAGACTTACCCATTCTACAGATTGAGCTTGTTAATTTTAGTGCTTGCACTAGAATTACAAGGTATTGACCAAATAACAAACACTAGAGCTTTCTTTTTGAAGCTACTGCAATGGCGTTCCCTATGCTCACTTTCTCGTGCAACCTGTCGATGAACCGCGATGCCCGCAACATTGCCCTCACCATCAAGTTTGGAGCTGGATTCGATGAACTTGAAATCATACTCGAAAAGGCTCCCTTTATCATAATGAAATTTACCACTCTGGAAGTTTAGGAGCCGTCTGCTGAGTTCAACCTGAACTATCCCCAGGATTTCCCTTCTTATTTGAAGGTAAGGACTATTGCCCTAGCACCTGCTAAGCCTGTTGCTCCCGGTTCTGTTAAGGGAAAAGAGTTTATGATCGTTGAAGATACAACCAAAGGATTCACTGCCAAGCCATCAGTGTTTGAAATTGGATTGAGTTTGAAGACTGCGCCAATAACTCGATCGCAAAGGAGAAATGCCAGCCGAAAGGTCCAGGGGGTTGCTAAAGCCCAGATTTATGAAGAAATGTCTATTAATGAAATTCCTCATCAGGACAAATTGGAATTATCAGTAACCTATTCACTTCTGCGAGGAAGTAGGTTCCATCCCTTAATGGACACTGATGGGTATGAAAGTATCTAGAAAATTGCTGCTACTTTACCAATACCTCGTGGACATGGTGGGGAGAGGGAGAAACCCACTCCTATCACCTGAATCAGTACAGTGTTCCAGAGACTAGCTACCAAAGAGGGTTGTCCATTCTGTGAAATATTTAAACGAGTGGGATGTGCAGTATCCCCTAACATGAAGAAAGAAATTCCTAAGAGATGTCAGATTTTCCAGAAGAGCTCAAAGATCAACTGAAACTTTTCCTGCTCGCATTCTTGTTAGGTTCTGCTTGGGAAGCAAAATTGATACTACCGTCATCACCACTGATTCTACCGATGCTACTCCAAAACCTGCAAGTCGTCGACCAGCTAAGTCACAGTTGGGTACGAGAATTCTACCAATTACTATTCATAGGGACGTCTCTAAAGTTCTAAAGAAAAATATGAAGAGGTTACCCGATATTGTATCTGGTTCATATTATGGGGAGCATGCCTCTCTCTAACGTGACGATGCCTCTACTAAGACACCACCACGCCTGAAGACAACACTATCGAAGAAAAGGCTATGGGTACCCAAGGTTGTCGTACCAATACGATTCAGTGAGCTCGTAGGGCAGGATCGTGGAATGAAGCAAGGGTCCAAAGTATCCGACATTGTCACAGTTATTGCTACCATGTTGGATGAGCCAATGAAGGTTGTTCAGTAGAGTCCCCTTGATCTTAAGATGATACAAGAATCAATAATTGAAGAAAAGGTTGAGAAGCTCAGGGTCGAGGTTTCTAAGTTAGCCCAAGAACATGGAGTTTCCATTGATGATGTTGACAAAAATTTTGACTTTAATGGTTATCTTGATGAAGATTTTATTAATATTCATGTCATTGAAACCAGAGCCACTACATCTGCATGCAACTCTCAACCTCTTGTCAAAGAGAATGCTTTAGATGATTTGTGTAGGGATGTCTTCCTGAGGGATGACCAAATCAGCCAAATGGAGAAAAGAATTGAAGATATGGCCACTGTCATGGCTGACATTGCTATAGTTCATGAACAGTCTCAACCCCAACAGTTAACCTCTCCGGAAGTTAATCAGCCAGAGATTATACATATCACTGATGAAATGAGGGAAGTTGCCTCAGCAAACAGAGATGATCAATAGAAGAAGGATTCTTGATCGAGTGATATACTATAAAAGGAATTTAAACAGATGGTCGAACAAGTTCGAGAGGTCTTAGCCCAGTCTAAGGGTGGTGCATTAATTTTGAGGGGTAGACCCTACCATGAGAAGTTCGATGTTGTATCCTACCCTAAGGGTTTTATGTCACCAAACCTTAAGACATTTGACGAGACTCGAAACCCCATACATCATATAGCACATTTTTAAGCTAGTTGTAGTAACTCCAGTGGTAACTAGGCCTTGCTTTTCCGCCAGTTTGTCAGCAGCTTGTCAGGAATCGCATTTGATTGGTATGTCAAATTATCTAATGGATCATTCAAGAAATTTGCCAAATTAGAACAGTTGTTCGTAAAGAGATTTGTTAGAGCACAACATCATGTTTCTATTGGAGATCTCGTCGTGAAGAAGCAAAAGCCTAATGAGACCCTAGTAGATTATATCTTGAGGTGGAGAAACCTTAGCATGAAGTGTGAACCTCTGTTATAGTAACATCATGCGATTGAGATCTTACTTAAAAGCATTCATGGGCCGGTAGCTTTCATGCTCACGGGACTCATCATTAAATCCTTTGAGAAGCTACTCAGCAAAGCTAGTAATCTATAAGAGGAAGTTAAACATATGGGTTCCTAAGAGAAATCAAAAAAGACCAGAACAACCAAAATATTCAAGAAGAAGTACTTAATAGCAGAATGATTTGAATGCACTTACGCAATGAGTTTCAATTAAATATGATCTAAATTTATCAAAGGCATATACTATTGCTAATAACTCTTTTTCTATTATTGTATAATTAATTTGAGTTTCATTAAGAGTTTTACTAGCATAGTAAATTACTTTGAAAATTTTATAATTAATTTGAGTTTCATTAAGAGTTTTACTAGCATAGTAAATAACTTTGAAAATTTTAGTATCTTTATCCTAAAACAGCTCCAATAACATAATCACTAGCATCACACATCAGTTAAAAAGGTTTTCCCCAATCTGGTGAAACTATAATTGGTACAGTGACTAATTTTTCTTTTAATTACTCAAAAGCTTTTAGGCACTCTTCATCAAAATTAAAAATTGCATCTTTCTACAGTAAATGGCATAAAGGTTTAGCAATTTTTGAAAATTCTTTAATATATCTTCTGTAGAATCCAGCATGTCCTAAAAAACTCCTAATTTCCCTTACATTTGTTGTATAAGGTAAATTAGTGATCACTTAAATTTTAGCAGGATCTACTTTCATACCTTTTCTGATATTTTATGTCCTAATACAATTCCTCCTACTACTATAAATTGGCATTTTTCCCAATTAAGGACTAAATTTTTTTCTTCACAGCACGTAAGAACTTTTGATAAATGTTCTAAACATGAGTCAAATGAAGTTCCAAACACTGAAAATTCATCCATAAAGACTTCAATCCTTTTTTCAAATAAATCACAAAAAATTACCATCATACATCTTTGAAATGTAGCAGGGGAAATACATAAACTAAAGGGCATTCTTCTAAAAGCAAAAGTACAATAAGGACTGGTAAACGTTGTTTTCTCTTGATCCTCAGGAGTAATTTGTATTTGGTGATAACTGGTATATCCATCCAGAAAATAAAATTATTTATGTCCAACTAGTCTATCCAGCATTTGATCGAGAAATGGTAGTGGAAAATTATCTTTCCTAGTGGCAAGATTCAATTTTCTATAATCAATGCATATTTTCCACCCTGTGACTTATCTAGTAGATATTAATTCATTGTGTTCATTCACAGTCATAGTTACTTCTCATTTCTTAGGAACACAATGAATTGGACTAACTCATGCACTATCTGAAATGGGGTAGATAATTATAGCATCTAACCACTTTAAATTTTTTTTCTTTACTACTTCTTTCATAACAGGATTCAATCTCTTTTGAGGATCAGCCTTTGGTTTGTAGTTCTCTTCCATATGAATTCTATGCATATAAATTGAAGGACAGATTCCTTTAATATCAGCAATTTTCCATCCAAAGGATTTTCAAAATTTTTATCAATCTTTCTTCCTCTTCCATCGTTAAGTTTGAGGAAATTATAACTGGTAAATTAGAGGAATCACTTAAAAATGCATATTTTAAATGATCAGGATGAAACTTCAACTCAAGTTCTGGAGGTTTTTCAATCGATGGACAAAATGATTTATCTTTTTCTATCGTGTCCAAAATTTTAAAACTTTCTCGAACATAATTTGAATCTTACTTAAAAAGATCTTCACATTGATCTAATTCCTCTTCTTGCTCGTGTTCCAAATTTTTTACTTCAGATTTTTCTTCATAATTAGTTTTTAAATGGCATTCACTCGGATATCTTATAACATTCGTTCTATAGCAATCATCATCTGTACCTTTTGCAGGATACTTCATTGATCTTGAATTGTTAAAAGTAACAGCTTCATCATTGACGTGCATTGTTAATTCCCATTTCTGCACCTCTATCATTGATCTTCCTATGGCTAGGAAAGGTGCCCCCAAAATAATAGGTATCTCTTTATCTTCCTTCATATCCATCATAATGAAATCAATAGGAAAGATAAATTGATCCACTTTCACTAGGACATCTCTTATAACTCCTTTAAGGTACGTTATTGAACAATCTGCTAACTGCAGAGTTACAGTAGTAGGGGTTATTTCTCATAATCTCAATATTTTTAATATTGATAATGGCATAAGGCTAATGCTTGCACCTAAATCACATAAAGCTTTCCCATAAAATCTATCTCCTATCACACATGGAATTGTAAAGCTCCTTGGATCTTTAAGCTTTTCAGGAAGCTTTTTCTGAACTATAGCACTGCACTCCTCACTAAGTGTAATAGTCTCATTATCTTCAAACTTCCTTTTCTAGTTGAGAATATCCTTTATAAACTTTACATAGCTTGGCATTTGTTCTAAGGCTTCAGCAAATGGAATATTAATTGTAAGCTTCTTAAATATTTTCAAAAATTTTGAAAATTGCATCCAACTTCTGTTGATGCAGTTTCTGAGGAAATGGATGTGGTGGCTTTTCTAAATCAATTTTTAGCAGAGAAATAGGTCTTTCAGAATCTTTTGGAGCATCCTCTGTTGATTCTTCAATTTCTTCTCTCTACTTCAGTTTCCTTTTGAACCCTACCTTCCAACTCACTTTCGCTTCTAAATTGAACAGCTTTTACTTACTCTTTATTTTGGTCTTTCAGATTTGTTTCAGTATTAGTACGAAGTGTTCCTTGGGATCTATTACTTAATTAATTTACAATTTTTCCAAGTTGATTCTCAATATTCTAATTATAGCTCCATGACTTTGTAACTGATTTCTCATTTGTCACACCACTTCTTCTATAGAAAACTTCTTCTCCTTAAATTGTGGATTACTATTGAAATCTGGAGGATAAGTAGATCTATAGTTATTATTCCCTTGGTTGTTTCAGTTTCCTAATGGGTTTACTTGATTGTTCCCCCATTGCTGATTATTACCACCTGTAGTATTATTCCAAATGAAATTGGGATGGTTCTTCCAACCTGGGCTATAATAGTTTGAATATGGGTTATTCTGATTGTTATTTATGGCATTCAAAGTTTCTAATAATGCTTGAGAATCGACCATTTGGCCTAATGAATTCTCTTCAATCATAGAGATAGGTTGAAAAACATTCATTCTAAATTGGTCTAACTTGCTTGAAATTGCAGCAACTTAGTTTGCTAACATAGTAAATGCATTAGATTCATGAATATTGGCTACTTTCTTAGGATTCACCCTCTCAGAAGGCCATTAAGAATTATTGGTAGCCATTTTTTCAATTAAAGCATAAGCATCATGAAATGGTTTTGACACCAATGAACTATCATCAGCGGCATCGATAATAGATCTAAGAGACCCAACTAATCTATTATAAAAAGTTTGAATTATTAACCAATATGTTATAGCATGGTGTGGACACTTTCTTAAGAGTTCTTTAAATTTTTCACATGCTTCATAAATAGATTCCACTTCAAACTGATTAAAAGATGTAATATCATTTCTAAGCTTCACAGTTTTTTATGGTGGAAAATATTTAGCTAGTAATTTTTGTGCTAAATCACCCCAAGTTCTGATAGATCCAGGTGCTAACGAATTCAACTACATCTTAGCTTTAGCTAAATTCCCTAAGTTCTGATAGATCCAGGTGCTAACAAATTTAACCACATCTTAGCTTTATCCCTCAATGAGAAAGGAAATAACCTATGTCTTATGACATCATCTAATACACCATCGTATTTAAATGTAGCCCACAATTCTAGAAAATTGGCAAGATGTAAATTTGGATATTTAGTTGGTGATTCCCCATACTGATTATTTGATACCATTTGGATAATAGCAGGTTTACGTTCAAGGAAATTAGCCACTACAGTAGGTTTTTGAATACTACAACGAAGTTCATCTACCATAGGGTTGGCATAATCTCGTAAAGGTCTAAGTTCTTGATGAGTTTCAGCATTGCGATCATTTTATTTTGCAATTTCTGTAATTTTTTTAGATTTTTCAAAATTTTTAATTTTTTTTTCTTTTTCTAATTTTTTAACAGTTCTTTCTAATTCAGAATCGTAGGGCACTAGTCCATCAGAACTTGAACTACACATACACTAAAAATAAAATAAAATAAACAAAAAATACTATAATAATATATTCCTACAATAACTCTTAAATTTTAAATAAGACTTTCTAAAATAGAAATGTTCTTTCAATAAATTTTCAAATTTTTCCGTGGCAACGGTGCCAAAACTTAATCCCGACTGTTTATATGCAACAGTATAACAATGTCTTTTATGATATTTTTCACTTATTCTTCCTTATTTTGCAACAGAACCAAAAACTTGATCTTGGAGAAAATAAGAATTTGACTTTTTAATTTATTTATATTTTGGGAAATTACAAAAGTATACGTATCATTATCAAGTAATATAGGACTTTCTTATTAAGACCTGAGTATCGAACCCACAGGGAAAAATTTACGAAATGCGCTACTGATCAACAAACTTTCTATTTTAAAAAGACAATTACTTAAACTATAGATATTTTTATTGGCATTAAAACTCAAATATTTTTAGTATTTTTGAGACTTTGACAAAACAATAATAACTTCTAAAGATAACTTGAGTTTATGTAAAAGAAAAGAACTTAATATAAAAATATCTTTCTCCTTATCATGAATCAGTAATAAGTATAGGAATTATGTTGTGAAAGTATGCAAATTGTGTTGTGTCAAATAGGAGCAATATTAGAGATGTTATAAAGAACATTAGTTAATTTAAAGTTTGAATAGTTCTGAAAACCGGCTAGGAAGGGAAGCTACTAGCTCTCACTCTAGAGTTCCCTTGATTCCCTTCACCTGGGGGCTAACATCTCGTATCAGAACCTAAAACAATAAACCAAGTTGGGGGCTTTAACATATCATTTTAAAGTCCTCTAACTCTACACCCTTCAATGAATATTTCCCTATTTATTTGCACTCAAGATCGTATCAAAACCTAAAACAATAAACCAAGTTGGGGGCTTTAACCTATCACTTTAAAGTCCTCTAACTCTAACACTTCAAAAATTATTTCCCTATTTATTTGCACTAAATCATATGAATTACATTCTCATTCATATAAACCAATAAACCAAGTTGGGGGCTTTAACCTATCACTTTAAAGTCCTCTAACTCTACACCCTTCAAAATTATTTCTCTATTTATTTTCACTTAATCATATGAATTACATTCTCATTTATACAACCTCATGTGATTCTTCTATTTCCCTATTTATTTGCACTCAATCATATGAACTACATTCTTACTCATACAACCTCATGTGATTCTATATTTATTTGCACTAAATCATATAAATTACATTCTCATTCATACAATCTCATGTGATTCTTTCCAATTGTTTATTGAGATAATACCAGCCCAGTTCTTACATGTTCTCACAATAAATTTTAACATCTACATAGGTCAAATCAATAAGTAAATGAAGTGCATGGAATTAAATCATAACAACTTCTTCCAACATTAAAGATTAATACTCTCCACAACGTTATCCAACACTCTAATTACTTTTCATTTTAAGGAGAAAGATAAAGAAAACTGTTCAGAATCCATGGAGAAAAAAAAACCATACTTTAGTTTAAAAGTAAAATCATTGTCAAACCAAGTCTCGATTAAAATCAATAGTAGTTTAAAAATAAAAGATAAAAAGTTATCTCAAATTCTCCACCAAACTCTTGAAGTTCCTTTGAATCTCTTCTCTTTTACAATACTCTTAACTCTCATAATAAAAATAAAAACAAAAAGGATAAAGTAAACTTGTGGTGTCTGAAAATCTCTCCAAACTATCTTAAGAATTTCTCAGAACTCCCCCTTTTCAAGCACACTTCAAAAAGTCTCAACTTCCTTCTTTTATAAATCTCCAACAGGTGTCTTGGTAACTCTTCAAAATGTGTCCCAATTCGATGTATTTTCCAAAAGATGCCTCCTTTCACAAGTCCTTTAATAATATTTTCATTTTTAGTGTTCATAACCACCCTCTCTAGTCAATACGTGCCTCAAATGTCTCTTCAAAATTTGGCAAAATGAATTGAACCATCATATAACCACCTCTGGTACTTAAGCGCGGGACCTCTCGCGCCTTCTCTGTTTCTTTGGCGCTTAAGCGTCAGATCTGGTGCTTAGGCGTCAAAACTCTTTTGCACTATTTTCACATTTTTGCTTCAAATTTGATCTTTTTTCACTCTTTTTGGTATTTTTCACGTTTTTACTTGTACCTAAAAGAAAAACACACAAATATCTTCCATTAAAGCGCAATATCTAAAAAATAGGTATAAAAATGTATCCAAAAATACTATATATTTTAGGTTTATCAGCAGTCATGGCTTCAAATTGACCACTCCACAGCCAAAGGGGAGGTTAATAAAATCTTTGGGGGAACTCTGTCCAGTTTCTTTCAGAGACTCTCCAAAAACTCCTCAGATATTCCCACTATATTCCCCCTCTAGTTCCCTTTGTGAGAGGTCAATTTTGAGTTCAAAATTCCAGCTCAAACCAAGACATATTTCTCCACACCTCCACAGAACACCAAACCCCAATTAACTGTGCACACATTATCACCACAGTGAGAGTTGATCCCCTACAAAAGCCCCATCCCAAACAGCCTCTAACCTAGCTCTAGGCCAACACCTGAAATTGAGCATGATCAAAATCATACCTAGAAAATTCACCAGGGCCTAGGACTTCATCTGGAGGTTTGTTGGAGCTAATCAAAGCTACCACGACCATCTGATTGAGGTCTCCCCTCTCAAAAAAAGGTATTGAATCTCAACCCTAAACCAAGCTCATTTTGATTCTCCATGTGTAATGGCTTGATTTCATGCTTGATCAACCGTATAGATATATTTGTCTTGAGTAGATGAAGGTGTAGGAACAAATCCCATGTGATTTGGTTGAGTATCAAGCGATATCTTAGGTCTAGAAATTTGATGGCTCATGGGCTCTGGCTATCAGGGACAATGACTGAGAGCCTTCTGATTGCGTGTTTATTCAGCAGGCAGATGAGATCAAGCCGAACGAGTCGATGGAGCGAAAAGGTGAGCTGACGAGGCAGCTACACGATAATTAGAAAATACCTTTCGCCTCATTGCGTAGGACTCAGCGAAGAAATGCTGATCGGAGAAAACAAAGAGCTCTTGCCAAAGCGCAGAAAGAAAAAGCAAAGTTATTTGCGATCCCCGAAGGATACATGTATAATGTCGACATGAGAGAGTCTTCTGACAGTCTGTCGTTGACAAAGGATGAAGTACAATCAGTACAGCGTCCGGAACCATCACCAGCATGGATTCACTCCAATTCCAGTTTGGTTTGTTCTACTTGCCATTCTACAACACTTGAACAAGGACATTCTACAGGAGCCTTTGTAGAATCCCTTGGTTGCAATGTCTTACATCTGGGACAATATGGTAATTATGATGATTACTCATCAGCCAATGAATTGATAAGATATGATGATTTGCCGATCGATGATAAAAACACAGTTCAACATCATGCATGGGACATTTTTCATGTGCCAACTCAAATTGAGGCGTATAATTCGGTGGAAATAATACCACCATTAATATGGCAACCAATCATTAGTAATTGGTTAAATGATGAAGCCTGTTATCCAGCATATCCAGGCAGAGTCGAGCTTGCAAAATTACATAAAGTTAAATGCAATGTTTTCGAACATTTTGAAATTGTCGATGGAGACTATGTTAATATTCTGGAGGGATTGAAATTATATACAGAGGTCTTTTCTCTTATAGAGCAACAAGAAGTACTTGATTGTGTGTTTGACCTCCGAATCAGAGGCAAAGCAGGACTGCTATTAGGAAGAACGTATTTTGAACCTAAAAAATGGATGAAAGGCAAGGGTCGCATTACGATACAATGCGGCTGCTGTTACAATTATAAGATAGATCGACAAGGAAATCTTCCAGGAATTTTACAACATGAGCAGGTGGAGCCAATGCCACCCATGATAAGATGGATGATCACACGGATGGTCCAATGGGGCATAATTCCAGCAGATTGCATCCCCAATAGTTGCATAATTAA
>JXCR01142680.1:4772-19942 GCA_002079205.1 Phalaenopsis hybrid cultivar
CTTGAAATTGCAGCAACTTGATTTGCTAACATAGTAAATGCACCAGTTTCATGATTATTGGATACTTTCTTAGGATTTACCCTCTCAGAAGGCCATTGAAAATTATTAGCAGCTATTTTTTCAATTAAGGCATAAACTTCATGAAATGGTTTTGACATCAATGAACCACCAACAGCGGTATCGATATTTGATCTAAGAGATCCAACTAATCCATTATAAAAAGTTTGAATTATTAACCAATCTGATATATGCATTGTGGGCACTTTCTTAAGAGTTCTTTAAATCTTTCCCATGCTTCATAAATAGATTCCCCTTCAAATAGATTAAAAGATGTAATATCATTTCTAAGCTTTGCAGTTTTTGATAGTGGAAAATATTTAGCAAGAAATTTTTGTGCTAAATCACCCCAAGTTCTGATAGATCCAGGTGGTAACGAATTCAATCACATTTTAGCTTTATCCCTCACTAAAAAAGGAAATAACCTAAGCCTTATGGCATCATCTGATACACCATCGTATTTAAATGTTGCTCACAATTCTATAAAATTGGCAAGATGTAAATTTGGATCTTCAGTTGGTGATCCCCCAAACTGATTATTTGATACTATTTGGATAATAACCTGTTTAAGCTCAAATAAATTAGCCATTACAGTAGGTTTTTGAATACTACAATGAAGTTCATCTACAGTAGGGTTGACATAATTTTTTAAGGGTCTAAACTCTTGGTGAATTTCAACATTTTGATTATTTTGGTCTGCCATTTCTGTAATTTTTTTGGATTTTTCAAAATTTATAAATTTTTTTGTTTTTCTAATTTTTCTAATAGTTCTTTATAATTCAGAATCGTAGGGCACTAGTCCTTCAGAATCTAAACTATGCATACACTAACATAAAATAAAATAAAATAAAATAAACAAAACAAAACAAGATAAGATAAGATAACTTAAACTTTAAATAAGACTTTCTAAAAATAGAAATTTTCATTTTAAAATCAAATTCTCCTCGATAATGGCGCTGAAAACTTGATTGCTGGATACTGCTAATATGCAAAGTACAATAATAATTCAGATTATATTTCACTTATATTTTCTTACTTTGCAATAAAATTAAAAACTTGATCCTAAAGAAAAATAAGAATTTAACTTTTAATTTATATATATTGGGATACTACGCAAGTATACGTATCGTTATCAAGTAATATAAGACTTTTTGATTAAGACTTGAATATCGAACCCACATGGAGAATAGGCAATATGCACTATTGAACATCAAACTTTCTATTTTAAATAAAACGATAATTATCTAAACTAAAGATGATTTTTTGTAGTAATGAAAATTTAAATATTTTTGGTATTTTCAATATTTTGATAGAATAATAATAATTTAAAAAGATAACTAGAGTTTTTGTAGAAGAAAAACACTAAATATGGAAACATCTTTCTTCTTGTTGTGAATCAGTAATAAGAGTAGGAATTCTGTTGTGGAAGTATGCAAATTTTGTTATGCCAAATAGAAGCAAGAATATTCTTTACCCTTACTAGATACTATAAAGAACATTAAATAATTTAAAGTTTGAATAGTTCTAAAGATCGGCTAGGCAGGGAATATATTAGCTCTCACTCTAAAGTTCCCTCGATTCCCTCCACTTGGGGGCTAACATTCTCGTATCAGAACCTAAAACAATTAACCAAGTTGGAGGCTTTAACCTGTCACTTTAAAGTCCTCTAACTCTACACCCTTCAATGAATATTTCCCTTTTTATTTGCACTCAATCATATGAACCGGATTCTCATTCATATAACTTAATGTGAGTCTTTCCAATTATTGACTAAGACAATATCAGCCCGGTTCTTATATGTTCTCAAAACAAATTTTAACATCTGGATTGGCCAAATTAAGAAGTAAATGAAGTGCATGGATTTAAATCATCACAACTTCTTCCATCATTGAAGATCAATACTTTCCTCAGCATCCGTCCAAAACTTAATTACTTATCATTTTAAGAAGAAAGATAAACAAAACTACTCAGAATCCATGGAGAAAATAAAACCACACTTTAGTTTAAAAGAAGAAATCATTGTCAAACCAACAACAAGTCTCAATTAAAACTAAAAGTAGTCTCAAAATAGAAATATAAGAACTTATCTCAAGTCCTCCACCAAACTTTTGAAGTTTCTTTGATTCTCTTCTCTTTAAACTCACTCAAAATAAAATAACAAAAAGGATAAAATAAAAGTAAAAGTGGTGCCTGAAAATCTCTCCATACTAACTCCCCAAATGAGAACTTTCAAAACTTTCCAATACTTTCAAGACCTCTTTCAAAGTCCCAATCTTCTTTCTTTTATAATTTTCCAAAAGGTGCCTTGGTTTCTTTTCAAAATATGTCTAAATTTGATGTATTTCCCTAAGAGATGCATCCTTTCTTGATAATTTCCATGGTGGTGATAACCACTTATTAAGCCTATGAGTTCCTTAAAAACCTCTTTAAAATTTACAGAAACCAAATTTTCTCACCCAATAACTGCCACTGGCGTTCAAGCATGAGTCCTTTGGCTCTTAGGCATGACCTTCTCTGTTTAACCGGTGCTTAAGAGCCGATCTGGCACTTAGGCGCCAAACTCTTTTGCACATTTTTCATCTTTTTACTCCAAATTTGATCCTTTTTCACTCCTTTAAGTATTTTTCACCCTTTTTACCTGTATCTGCAAGAAAAACACAAAAATACCTTTCATTAAAGAGCAATATCTAAAAAATAGGTATAAAAATGTGTCTAAAAATACTATATTTTAGGTGTATCAGTACACTGTAAAAATATTCACTTATGACGACCAAGTTACGTCATATGCCATAGAAGTTGCGTTGCCAATCACTCAACACAAATAATGACATATCTTTAAGAAGGCTCCTTATAAATTTCTTGCTTCAATGGCAATAATATAGTAAAAAGACTATTCTACACATGCATGAGTAAATGCGATACAAAAGAGGAGTTTGAGCAAGCATGGTTGGAGATGATTGAAAAAGAAAACCTTCAAGATAATTCTTGGTTCAATAAGTTATATAAAATTAAAAATAGGTGGTCTACAACATTCAATAAATGAATAAAATCCATACTTTATGTATGGAAATTCTATCAACACAACGTATTGAATGTATAAATAATGTGTGCCATGGAATTTCTAAGCCCATATGCTCCACCATTGATTATTTTTTGGGATTGGAAAAGATCATGGCTACATGGAAAAGAATGAATAAGATAAGGATTTTAAATGTGACCAACATGCCATTGTTCCCATTACAAGAAGCAGCCTAATACTGGAGCAAGCCATTACATTCTACACAAGAAAGCTATCAATCTTCTTTGAAGATTAATATCAACATGGGGCAAGTGGACTAGAGATAGAAAATATTGATCAAAGTTCTTGAGAATATATGGTTAGAAACTTGGATAACAATGAAAATTCTATGATTTGTACTGTTCAATATGATAGAACAATTTCCATTATACAGTCTAGTAGCAAAAAATTTAAGATGATTATATTACTCTGTTCTAACCGTATCAAGATTTTGTGACAAGAACATGTTGTTAGAATATCAAAAAAGTATATGCTAATGAGGTGGTGTTGTAATGCAAAGAAAAATATTTAGTCTGATGTAGCTTATCAAATAAGTAGAGAGTTTGAAGGAAGTAGTGGGTCTTTCATTTCATTCACATTTCGTAATCATATCAGCAAGTATTATAATCAAATAAGCTGCAGAGCACAAGATAACACAGAAACAGAATAATATATGCTAGATACCTTTAAAAAGTTATCAGACGATATCAAACTAATACGTGGAGGAAACTCACCTCAATTGACAAAGTTTATGCAGAGGAGAAAGACTACTGAAAATGATGATGTGAAGGAAAAAGACCTAACTAAAATGCGGCCAAAGGGTGTTACTAAGGCAATATTGAAATCTCACTAGGAGAAGAAAAAATATAAATGTAATTTCCATATTAGTTATTTTTACATTAAATTTTTTTTGTCGCTAACTCAATGTTATTATAATAAAAAAATAAAAATAAACTAACAATAGTTGAAGATCACGAAGAGACATTGACAACAATCCCTTTCTCTGTTATGCCTCAATGTTTCACGACATCTACTACAACTCCTCTCTCTGTTATGCTTCAATGTTTAAAAGAGGTCTCGTTGTAATAATTTCAATTTTTATTCCAAGGTTTTGCTATTGTGTGATAATGATATATTTACATTAATATGAATTGAGACCAACTTTAAGCACAAATAATCCATCCATTGGCTATACCAAGATGATGATGGACATAATTAGGTGAATGAGTTTTTAGTTGTAATGAAGCATAACAACCCTGATACAACAAAGAAAAGAATCATATGATTTTCTAATAAGAAGTTTTTAGATGTAATAAAGAAGGAGAACATGATTGTTTAGATGAATTTGAATGTATATATAATCAAAGTATGAGTATCTTTAAGAATATCTTTTGTATCTGTTGTACTTTGAGTAAGCATCCATTTTTGGAACTATTTTTCATTGGTACAACTGATACAAAAAGTTGTATAGAACCTTATGGTTAATATTAAGAAACCTACAATGTAGCTCATTACAAGTGTGAACAACATGACTGTACTAAGTTTCCACAATTCATTATAAAATTTGATGCATAACTATCATTGAAAAATTTTGCTCAATACAACCATGTTGTATCAGTTGTACTGAGTTACTTGACTGTCTTTATAAAAATTGGTATAACTTTGGTAAAATTGATACAACACAGTTGTATAGAACAAATCACACGTAAATTTGATCTTGCATACAGAAATATCATTAGAAAATTTATCTCAGCACAACCATGTTGTATTGGTTGTACTGAGTTACATATCCCTTTAATGAATTTACATCATTTATTTACCTTTTTGTAAAATAATGGTGAATAGTAGTACTAACATAAACATCCAGATTTATGACAAGAGACTCAAATTTGCTTAGTACAACTATGTTGTATCGAGCTACCAAACCAATTTTATAAAATTTGGTATAGCTTCGGTACAACTGATACATCGCAGTTGTATCAAAGATATCACATGTAAATTTGGTATTGCATACAAAAGCATCACTTAGAAATTTATCTCAATACAACCATATTGTATTGGTTGTACTTAGTTATTGATCCCGATGAAATATAGTTGTGTAAAATTTATAAAATTGACTCCGCTTTACAACGGTGCTAAAAGCTTGATGTGATATTTTATGAATAAGAATGTTAAGCACTTAATGTTGGAATTCTACGCTAGTATACATATCGTTATTAAGTAATATAAGACTTTCTATTTAAGTCTCAAGTATCGATCCTACGAGGAAGGTTTAAATTCGAAATGATAAATTAACAAGAAAATTTACGGAAATATAATGAAATTACTATCATTAATTTTGAATGTTTAAGATAATATCAAAGCTAAATTATTAACTACTAGCAGAATATTAACTACTAAACTATGTTTGTGTGTTGAAGTTTTCTAATATGAAAAAACATCTTTCCCAGTATAATGAGTTTTTGGTGAAATGATATGAAATAATTGGTTTAATTTTTGTATTGCACCAATTAGGAGCAACTGAAATTCTCTACCCTGATTTAGTGTTATAGAAAATCATTGGCTAATCTTAGATTTACTCCCTAAATTTGTGGCTAGGCTAGGATGATACTGACTACCACTCCAGAGCTCCCACTTCTCTTCTCCTAAAGGCTAACTCTCGCTTTAATTTTTAAACATTAAGATCAAATTGGGGATTTGCAGTCTGTCACCCTAGAAATCTCTAATTCTACACCCAACAATGTATATTTCCCAATTTATTTGCACTTAATTCCATGAATGAAATACTCCTTCATGGACTTAAATATGATTCTCACTCTGTCGTAGAACTCATACACCATTTCACGGATCATATGTTTCACAATATATTTTAACAATTCAATTGGCCAGATAAAAAAGTAAATTAAGAACGGAGTTGAAAAACCATCACAATTTATTTTATATTTTAACATTGGAACATCCAAATTATCTCTTCATTTCACCATATTCTAAGTGGCTTTATTTTATATTAAAGCCACTTAGAATTTTCATATGAAAAATAACTTCATGAAACTTTACTAGTAAATATGTTAATACTAAAATATAAGTTTAGAAAATTTAGCCAAGCCTTCTTCCTTAAGTTGATTCAAGTGAAGCCAATTTTTAATTAGACATCTCCTCAAGCTTCTCCTCACATGTTTTTCTTTTTTTTTCTTTTTCAGGATCATTTTAAATTCTTTTTTTTTCTTTTCTTTTTTCCTCTTTTTCCTCTTTTTTATATGTGAGGATTACTATATCTAGATAGCCTTTAATGATTTTGAACTTCACTATCCTCTTCTTAAAGTTAAAAACTTTTCACATTTCTTCACTTTATAAATTTATACTAGCTTTAAAGATTTTCATAAAGTTTTATTCTTTTCTTCTTACATGAATCCTTAAGATTTTTAATACTTCAAAAATACAAATTCCTTTACTTACAATAGAAAAACATAGTCTTATTCTATCCTACCAAATATCTTAATCTCTAAAATTAACTTTTATTATTGAAAATTTTTATATATATTTAGAAACACAAATATAATTATCTAAAGTTATCCTCTAATACCAATTGTCATGTTAAATTTTAAAGTATTTTGAAAATATAACTAATTGAGGATAAATAAAATTAAGTTTCTTTTCTTTGAAAGTGAATTTTTCTTCCCCCCCCCACCCAAACTTAAATTTTTAAAAAGATTTTTATTGAAAAACTAAAAAAGATAAAGGGTGAAAGAAAACATTTAATACATAAAGAAAAGACTTACCTGTTGAAGGTTCTGATTTTGAAATTTAACTGTAAAATATTACAGGTGCTAATATGAAAAACTACAACACTTAAAATATTAAATACACATAATACATATAAAAATTTGCTAAGAAAAAGTTAACTACAAATACATCCAATTAAGCACTAAATCTAATAACATTACTAAAATGGTTACCAAAGTAAAAACAATCTTACAAATCTACAGTTCACAATTCAACATAACATGTAAAATAAAGTATCACAGTCTAAAAACAAACAGTCGCAACAATAAAGTACAACCAAACATAAACTAAGCAAAAATCTAACTAAAGCATCATCAATCATCATCATCATCTTTTTCTTTTTCTTCCAATTCTGTTGCTGATATGGGGTAAGAATAAGGTGAGTAGGAAACTGAACCGAGTGATCACCCCTTATGTATCTAACCATTGCATCATCATCAGCAGCATCATATTCAAATTTTTGTCCTATAAAATCATCATTGTGTGCATTTCTGTCCTCCATATTTTCCATTCTACTTTTCATTCTCAAGATATCTTTCTGTTGGATCATTAACTGCTCCATAAGTTCATGGTTAGTAGGGGTACTAAAAGTAGTACTTGAAGTGGAAGGAATATCCCTGGTCCTACTTCCAGATCTCCATCCAACATGAGATTCATAAGTCTTTATATTGATAGGCCCAATATGTTTTAGAAGTTCAATCTTCTCCTCATCCACTCTAAAATCAACTCCTGTCTGTTCACATAGTGTGAAGATCGAGGCAGGGTGTGCTAAACCACCAATAATCTCTCCCAAAGCAATAGATCGAGTGTTTCTATAAATATTAGAGCCAACTTCTATCCTTCTCATCTGCTGGATACAGAAGTTCAAGATGGCTCTATCTTTTGTAACCTCACTATGATGATTTGTTGGTATCATTCTTCTAGAAATAAAGTAGTGTCAGAACTTAGATACTACATTTAACATAAAAAGAGGAAAGTTTACCTTAACACCATTCTTCACCTTCCAGGCTCCTCTTTCATCAGTAAGAAATTTCAAATATCATCTAATGCCTCATTTGTAGTAGAAAATGATTTATACTGGCAGCTATACACATCATATAACTGATAAAATTCATTAACTTTCCTTGGAGTAAACTCCACCATTTTCCCACAAACAAACACTTAGTCTTCAGAAGTCTCCTTAAAATTGCATAGAACTCCATCACTACACCAATAATAGCCTCGGCAGCAAAGTAACAAAAATTCTCCCACTTCCGAGCATTGATTATTCTTTCAACTTCTCCTCCAAGATTTTTAAATCCTCAATCCGGAATCACTTTTTTAGTTGTAAGTAGACTATTGAAGCAAATGTTGGCCTCGTAATTGACAAACTTTTGATCATCAAAATCCACTTTTCTCTTTCCTTTGCTCATTCTTGGTGTCAAATCTAAGAAAATTTGATAAAATCCAAATAAATTCATAAAAATTCTGAAAGTCACATTGTGGAATGTTTTAAACTTAAATCTATTAAGTAGGAGTTCTTCACCAAAGGATTTTCTCAAAATATTCTAAAAAATTTCAAAATTTTGGATCTAGGCAATGTAAGATAAATCCTTGGTAAAAATAAAAAATTTTGAGCTCAAAGTGTAGCTCTTACTTAGAGAAGATGAAATTCAAACTTTGTTTGCCTTAAAATCACCTCAAATCTGAGCGATAGCAATCCCTAGGTACAAAAACCAGAGGTTGAAGGTGTCTAAAAGGTAAAAATGGCATTTTACTGTGCAAATCATAAATTTTTAAGGTGTTTGGGTGGTTTTCAGGTCGAGGGCACTGTTGGCGCCCATGCCGGCGTAGTGGCCAAAAATTCATTTTTTCTATTTTTTGCCAATTTCAGTTTTCTTTCAATTTACTCCAAAGTCCATTTAGTCTTTTTTAACACTAATTTTCATCTAAAAATAATTCACAAACAAGCATTTTCACAAACAATACAAAACTAACATTTATATATGAAAATACACATTTTACAAATACATTTTTCTAATCAAACTTTGACATACTTAAAACAAACTAAGCTATAATTTAGTGTCAAAATCAAGGCACAACACTAGAACGCTGACACAAAACTATACACACAATCAAAGTCAATAGAGTTCTAAAGCAAAGTAAATGAAATCCACACAATCACATTAAATACATAAGTATTTTAAAATAGTAGAGAGTCCAACTTCTTCAATTATTCTGCCTCATCTTCAGTACTTTCTCCTCCTCTAATATCTCTCATAGACTGGTAATGGACATACAAATTGTAAAAGGGTCGGTACGGGAATTGATTAGTCAAATTTTTATCGATCCATTCATTTTTCTTAAACATATGTACCAATCATACTTCAATTGTTCCAGTATGATCAAAGTGCTCCTTCATCCTCCAATCTAGGTGATCAAAAAGATAGTTAAGATTTCCTATTGCATTCATAATACTCTAAAGTTCTCTTTCTATTTCTTTCATTTTCTTCTCCAAAGCTATTGAACTTCCAACTATTTGTGGCATCAATGGTGTTGAAGCATGTGATGAATGATCTAAAATAATATCTAATGCTTCATTTCCATTCCTAATATAATTTTCATCAAAGAATCATGGGCTCCCAAGTAATAAAACTTTCTCCTAACTTTCATATGGAACTTGAGATTGACTGCAAAGTAGGAAAATTATGGAAGGATGCCCCAGTCCATATATTGGCCCATTCATAATAATACCCATAATATATTTGAAAATAATCGACCCCACATCAATGGGTTTTTCTATTTGAATGCAATAGTTTAAAATGACACTTTATCTTGTAACTCTACTAATCTTCATGGTAGGGAGTAATTTTGTAGATATGAAGAAATGCCATTATTTTGATATTGGATTAAGCAGTGAAGCAGAGAAACTAACATATCCCTCATCTCTGATTTCCCAATTATCATTTTCATCTGTCAAAAAAACTATATGTATCTTGTATCATTTCTCTCATTGAGATAAAATTTGTATAATAACAGATTAAAACATTTTATATCATATACAAATCATTAATTCGAGCCGGAGTAAATGATACTACCTTACCTCGAACAAAGATGATTCATTGGGTAATTCCATGTAAGTTAGCATAGAATTCCTTTACCACTGGTACAACAACTGTAGTGGTAGTGTAGCTCAGAACTTCACAACGCCTCTGCACAAGGATTTTCTCAATCTGTGAACTTGGATTAATCAATCCATGATTGACAAAGCCTCTCACCTTGATAAGTCTCTTTTTCGTAATGAATTTTCCATATAATCTATACGCATCAAAACTGATAAAATTTCTTCTATTAAAAACTCCATACCTTGAAGTATTTCTAGAATCGTAAGCCATTTAATTCAAAATTAGGAAGTTTCTGGTCGTCTAAGGCAGTTTTTAGGCTTTTAAAAACACCTCTTGGAGGTTATTTAGGAGCGAAATCCTGCCAAAGTCCGTCAAATTCACTCTGGATGCGTGAAATTGCTCGGGATGTAGTCGGTGCTCCCAATGGCACTGTCGACGCCATGGTCCATTTAGTGGGCGCTGTCGGTGCCCATTCTGGCACCGTCGGCGTCAGAGTCCAAAATCGCGTCTTTTATTTTTTTATTCAATTTAATTCCAAATTTTCCTTCAATAATAATATTTATTTTAATTTAGGATATATTAAATTGTATAGGATTCAAAAATATTATTATTATTTCCTATGAAACGCTCGGTTTAACGTCGTTAGCCCGACGTACCATTGTTTAATCAGGATGACTTAACATTAAAACTTTTGTAAATTGTGGTATGTTTCCTTCATAATAATGTTTCAATCGATGCCAATTAACTTTAAATATATTTCCAGTTTTAGGATCTTTAATAACAACAATTCCATAATGATAGACTTTAATCACTTTAAATGATCCTAACCATATGAATTTCAATTTTCCTGGAAATAATCTCATTCTTGTATTATATAATAAAACTTCTTACCCAGACTCAAGCTTCTTCTTAATAATCTTTTGATCATGCCATATTTTCAATTTCTCTTTATAGATTTTTGNTTTAATTCTAAATTTTCCTCCAATAACAATATTTATTTTAATTTAGGATATATTAAATTGTATAGGAATCAAAAATATTATTATTATTTCCTATGAAACGCTTGGTTTAACGTCGTTAGCCCGACGTACCATTGTTTAATCAGGATGACTTAACATTAAAACTTTTGTAAATTGTGGTATGTTTCCTTCATAATAATGTTTCAATCGATGCCAATTAACTTTAAATATATTTCCAGTTTTAGGATCTTTAATAACAACAATTCCATAATGATAGACTTTAATCACTTTAAATGATCCTAACCATATGAATTTAAATTTTCCTGGAATTCTTGTATTATATAATAAAACTTCTTACCCAGATTCAAGCTTCTTCTTAATAATCTTTTGATCATGCCATATTTTCAATTTCTCTTTATAGATTTTTGCGTTATCATATGCTTCTTTTCTAATCTCCTCAAGTTCATTGAGTTGCAATAATCTTTTATCACCAGCATCTGTTAGATTAAAATTAAATTATTTAATAGCCCAAAATGCTTTATACTTCAATTCTAATGGTAAGTGGCATGTGGCATGTTTTTCCAAAAATAAGTCTATATGGGGACATTCCTAAAGGAGAATTATAAGCAATTCTGTATGCCCATAATACAATATCTAATCTAGCAGACCAATCCAATTTATAAGGATTTACAACTTTTTATAAAATTCATTTTATTTCACGATTTGATATTTCTGCTAGATCGCTGGTCTGAGGATGATAAGTAGTAGAGAATCTATGCATAATATCATATTTTAAGATCAATTTCTTGATTCTCTTATTCCTAAAATGAGATCCTCCATCAATAATAATTACTCTCGGCATTCCATATCTTGTAAAAATATTTTTTTTGAAAGCATAGAAACACTCCGAGCATCACATTTAGATACAATATAGCTTCAATCCATTTAGACATATAATCAACAACAAGTAATATATATAAATTTCCAAATGAAGGCATAAATGGTCCCATAAAATCTAATCCCTACACATAAAAAATTTCAACTTCCAATATGTAGTTTAGAGGCATTTCATTTCTTCTAGAAATATTTCCTACTCGCTGACATTGATCGCATGTTTTAATATATTCATTAACATCTCTAAAAAGAGTAGGCCAATAAAATCCAGCTTGCAAAATTTTATATGCAGTTCTATTTGTTCCAAAATGTCTTCCAAATTTAAAATCATGACATCTTTCAATTATTTATTGAGTTTCATCATAAGACACACGCCTCCTAATAATTAGATCTTTAGATTGTTTATATAAATATGGGTTATCCCAAAAATAGAATTTTGAATCATATATAAATTTCTTTAATTGTTGATTCTTAATATCTGGTGGTAAAATATCACTTACAATATAATTTGCTATATTGACATACCACAGTGTATTTATTTCATCAATATTATATAATTGTTCATCACAAAATTTTTTTAAAATTTTATTTGAAAAATTAGTTAATATTTCTTTTTCTAGTCTAGACAAATGATCAACTATTTGATTATCATTTCCCTTTCTGTCAACTACAATAAAACTAAACTCTTGCAATAGAAGTATCCATTTAATTAATCTTGATTTATCATCATTCTTTTGCATTAAGTATTTGATAACAAAATAATTTGTATGCGCTATACATTTGGTTCCAATCAAGTAAGGTCTAAATTTATCAAAGATATAAACAATAGCTAATAAATGTCTTTTAGTAGTAGTGTAATTAATTTGAGCATCATTTAGAGTTTTACTAGCATAATATATTACTTTAAAATCTTTGTTGTGTTTTGGTCCTAAAACAACTCCAATAACATAATCACTAGCATCACACATTATTTCAAATGGTTTCTCCCAACTAGGTGGGACTATTATAAGTGCAATGATTAATTTTTCTTTCAATAATTCAAATGCTTTTATGCATTTCCCATTAAAATCAAATTTTGTATCTTTTTTTAAAAGTTGGCATAATGGCTTAATGATATTTGAAAAATTTTTTATGTAACGCCTGTAGAAACCAGCATCTTCTAGAAAAAATGCTATCCCCTCTAATCGTAGTCGGTGGTGGTAATTTTTTAATAACTTGAACTTTTGTAGGATCTAATTCCATGCTATTTTTCATAAATTTAATGCCCAAGTACAATTCCTCCTGCAACCACAAATTGTAATTTTTCCCAATTTAGTACTAGGTTGATTTTTTCACATAATTCCAAAACTTTTTCTAAATTATTTAAACATCATTCAAATGAAGTCCTGAATACAGAGAAATCATTAATAAATACTTCAATTCCATGTTCAATCAAATTAGTAAAAATTGACATCATACATATTTGAAATGTTGCAGGTGCATTGCATAGTCCAAAAGACATTCTACGAAAAGCAAATGTTCCATAAGATCTTGTAAATGTTATTTTCTCTTGATCCTCAGGAGCAATTCAAATTTGATGATAACCAATATATCCATCTAAAAGCATTGATATTTGTTTCGAGTCAATCTATCCAACATTTATTCTACAAAGGGTAGATGAAAGTGATCTTTCCTGGTGGTCATGTTTAATTTTCTATGGTTTATACAAATTCGCCAACCAGTAACTTGTCATATTGGAATTAATTCATTTTTCTCATTTACTTCAATGATCACTCCTCCTTTCTTTGGAACGCAGTGAATTAGACTCACCCAAGCACTGTCTGAAATATGATATATAATTTTAGTATATAATCATTTTAAGATTTCTTTCTTAACAACTTCTTTCATTATTGGGTTTAATCTCTTCTAAGGATCACCTTTTGGTTCATATTGATCATCAAATAGAATTTTGTACAGACAAATCGAAGGACTAAGTTCCTTAATAGCTGCTAAAGTCTATCCAAAAGTTTTATTATATCTTTTCAACATTTCTATTAATTTTTGTTTTTAAATTTTAATTAACTCAGAAGATACAATAACAGATAATGTAGATGAATCTCCTAAAAAAACATATTTTAAGTGGGTAGGTAATACTTTCAGTTCAAGTTCAGGTGGTTTAATACTTCAAGGAATAAGATTTTTATCATCATTTTCCAACAAATCTAAAGTTTCAAATTTGTCCTGAATATAATCCAAATTTTCTTCTTTTATTTTATTCTCACTCTCACTAAATTCTTCTTGCCGTAATTTTTTTTCAAACTCTTTCTTAAATTGCTCATTACTTAGATAATCAGTAACTTCCATCCTAAAACATTCATTATCTTTTTTTTTTCAAGATATTTCATAGCTTTTGCAATATTAAATGTTACTTCTTGATCATTTACTCTAATTATTAATTCTCCTTTTTGCACATCTATCACAGCTCTCCATGTTGCAATAAATGGTCTCCCGAAAATAATAGGAATCTCTTTATCTTCCTCCATATCTAATACTATAAAGTCTACAGGGAAAATAAATTTATCCACTTTTACTAATATATATTCTTTAACTCCTTTAAGATAGGTTATTGATCAATCAGCTAACTGAAGAGTTACAGTAGTAGGGGAAATCTTTCCTAAATCTAAACATTTAAAAATCGATAGAGGCATAAGATTGATACTCGCTCCTTAATCACATAAGGCTTTTCCATAAAACTTTTCACCAATTGTACAATGTATAGTAAAACTACTAGGATCTTTTAATTTTTTAGGAAGTTTTTTCTGAATAATAGCGCTACAATCTTGACTAAGTACAATGGTCTCATGATCTGCAAACTTCCTTTTCTTGTTTCATATATCTTTCATAAATTTCACATAACTTGGCATTTATTCTAAAGCCTCAATGAAAAGAATGTTTATCGTTAACTTTTTTAAGGATTTCCAAAATTTTTGTAAATTATTTGTCTTCATTCTTCTGCTTTAGTCGTTGAGGAAACAAAGGTAGTGGTTTTTCTAAGGGAACTTGTGTTTGTTCATTTTCATTATGGTCACTTTCCATCTCTTCCTTCTCCTCATCAACTTCAGTTTCTTTTTGGATTATTGTTTCAACTTCTTTTCCACTTTATAATTGAATAGCTTTAATTTACTCCTTATTTTGATCTTTTGGATTAACTTCCACAATACTTTGAAGATTTCTTGAAGGTCTGTTATGAAGTGCAGTAACAAAATGTCCTAATTGATTTTCAATATTCTTAATAGCAGCCCCTTGGTTTTATTTTTGATTTCCCATATTCAGCAT
>JXCR01142684.1:17582-51863 GCA_002079205.1 Phalaenopsis hybrid cultivar
TACCTAAAGAAATCAGATTTCTTTTGAGCTCTGGTACATACCTGATATTTTTCAGTACTCATTCAACTCTATCAAACATTCTTATCCCGATTGATCCACTTCCAACAACATTGTGAGCTTTATTGTCTCCCAGAAGAACATACCCATCATTTTCCTATTGCAGTGTCTCGAACCAATCTTTGTGAGGACACATGTGGAAAGAACACCCTGAGTCGAGGATCCACTCCTTACTGGATTCAGATTCTGTGATCACTAGGGCCCCAACAGAATCATAGTCATCAGAGGCTTTGACCGCTTCTCCTGATTCTTCTGGCTCTTCTTGGTACTTATTCTTCATGTCTGGGCAGTTCCTCTTGAAATGACCGTCCTTATGACAATGATAACACTTGAAAGATCCCCTTGATGACTAATTCCCTCCATCCTTGCTTGACCTTGATTTGTACTAACCATTTCTTGAATATTTCCTATCTGGTCTTCCTCTGACAATAAGACTGTCTCCGCTGACTTCCTTGTCCCTGTCATGCTTCCTATGAAGTTCTTTGGCTCTAATCAGAGATTAAACTTCCTCCAGAGTAATAGTCTGCACCCTTCCATAGAGCATCACATCCTTGAAATGCTCGTAGCTCTTAGGAATAGAGTTTAGCAATAACAGTGTCTTGTTCTCATCGTTAATCTTGACCTCAATGATCTTGTTTAACTATTTGATCTGCTCTGAGACGGATTTGTCTTCATGCATTTTGAAGGAGTATAGGCGTTGCTTCAAAAAAAGACTATTAGTCAGATACTTTGTCAAGTAGAGTACATTTAGTTTGGCCCAAAGTGCTTGAGTTGTTGTCTCCCTTGACAGATCCCTCAGAACTTTGTCACCCAAGCTCAATATTATCAAACCGTGGGCCTTGTCCAGTATATCGATCTTCTCCTTCTTGGTCATGTCGGTCGGCAATGTCGCCGACCCTTGCAAGCCTTCTGCAACACCATGCTGAACCAATAGAGCTCACATCTTTACTCTTCATAGGTTGAAGTTGTTCTTCCCGTTGAATTTCTCAATGTTGAATTTGGCGGAACTCATTGTCGTGGCTAAGATTTTCTCTAATGAATTCTACCTGCTTTCCTTCCATGAACTAAGCTGAAATCACCAAAATGTTGTATTATTGTATAGCAACCAAAAGTTTTCAGCCTAAACTTGTCTTTTAACGCCTTGCTGTTCAAGAAATTCTCACCAAATTTCTTACCTTCTCCTGGTGAACTTCACTGCCTTCGCCAACCGAACGGAGAGCTCTGATCCCTTCCGACAAAGATCACACCTGTTCACCGGAGAAAACTTCTTGTTCTGTGCTCGCGCCTCCTTCCCGCAGGCACTCCTCTGGGTCCAGCAGAACAAATTATGAATTCCTCNAAATGGAATTGTTGCCATCGCAAGATGATACCTTCATTAAAAATTTGTAGCGTGCCATTTATCAGCTGCCAGTGCTAAACAGTTGTAGAAGAAGAGTATCTCGAATAGGACAGGAATTAGTTTCCTGATGTGTCATTTTCTTTTTCTTTTTTTTCTTTTTTTTTTTTTTGGCTGCTTCAAAATGTCGGATTAACAAGTCATGATCTTATTAAATATGACGTTAATTATGACGTGTAGTACTGCTGACTTAAGACTTCACTTCATCTTTCTTAAGCTAATGATTTTTATATTTTTTAATATTTTTTATTTTTAATTTTGAAAGTAAATAACTTTCTTCTTTGAAGCATTCTAACTCCCGCCTTACTTGACTTAACACAATATCAAATAATTTTGAAATCTTTCCAGTAGTTTAAACATTTTTAAAATAAAGAGCATTGTAAGTATCAGCCAATTGCCTCCCGCCTTAATAGACTTCACATCATTTTGAGCTACAAGCTAAATAAAATTAAAATAAAACTTTTTTTATCTAATATAAATAATAAATTTTAATTAAATCCAAAAAATTAAAATTTTAAAAAATGTGCAGCAAAAAGATTTATGCACTATTATTAAAGAGAACAAATGGTTAAGAACATGAGGGTACGATCTACCTGATCAAGATCGTGAGGCCCACCTAACCGAATGAGGAATGTCATACCAGCCAAGATAATTAGGGCAAAGCTGATTAAATCACATTGCGAACAGGAAGATGACCAAATGATCCCAGCACAAGCCATCCAGCTAGAAACCAAACAAAAGAGCATAAGTGCCAACCAATATAAGAAAGTCGGCTTGATGCAATAGTCTATCCTCTAGTAAAGCCAATCAAAATGAGGATCTATTTCTGTAAAGCTCCTCTTACCATCCTGTGGTGACTCCAAATTAAGACTCCTCACAAGGAATCAAAGACAGGTAACCAGTCTGGATCAGCCGAACGAACCATATCAACTAAGCTCAGTTGACCGAGCTGAACTTGTTAACTCAAGGTCAGCTAAACTTAGTTGGTCAATCCAAAAGGAAGCTGGACGCTAAGCCCACACTTGTAAACTACCAGAAATACCTTAGAATGGACCCGTCTAAACTTGGATAAAAATGTAATATCATCATTGTGCTATCTTGTTCATAAATAAAAGAATCATTTTAAGAATATACACAATCCGGCTTTCATCAAGAAGTATACATCAATCCTCTCTTTAGAGTTACTGAGACCAGGTATAATCAGTGTCAGGAAGAAGAAAGAGTTGTCATGCACATGTCAGGTGGCAGATTGTATGATGTAACAATCACTGACCAACAAGAATAGGGCAATGAGGTCTGATTGTATGGTGTTAAGTTGTCATGTTTACTGTAATTGCTATGTTCATGTACTGTTTTGTAACAATCACAACCCCTTATTGTATGATGTAGCAATCACGGTTCTTCTGATAAGCGAGTACAACCCCTTTTTCCTCACTCCTTATATGACGACACAAGGGTCTTTGGTTACTCTGGTGCAGTCATTCTCTGCCTTGAACGAGCATCCGCTTGACTCCAGCGTACCTAAAGAAATCAGATTTCTTTTTAGCTCTGGTACGTACCTGATATTTTTCAGTACTCATTCAACTCTATCAAACATTCTTATCCCGATTGATCCACTTCCAACAACATTGTGAGCTTTATTGTCTCCCAGAAGAACATACCCATCATTTTCCTATTGCAGTGTCTCGAACCAATCTTTGTGAGGACACATGTGGAAAGAACACCCTGAGTCGAGGATCCACTCCTTACTGGATTCAGATTCTGTGATCACTAGGGCCCCAACAGAATCATAGTCATCAGAGGCTTTGACCGCTTCTCNCTGTGTTCATGTTCGACTTGTTTGCTTAACAAATCGAACACATTGTTCACGAATAAAGAACTGTTTTGCGCGCAAAATTTTTTTTTATATGTGCCTTGTTTGCTTAACAAACAAATTGAACAAATTTTTTTTACAGAACTTAGCACTGAGCTGTTTGTGAAGAAAGAGCCATCTTGACTACGCTAGCTATGCCAGCTGCACCAGAGTGCAATATCAAATCTGAATACAGCAATGCAATGTGCACAAAATAGAGAATAAATAATTAATTACTCCGAAATAAATAAAACAGATCCGAAGCAAAGTCAGCCCTCATTTTTCTACAAACAAAGTCATATAAAGGCAGAACTCTTTATTACATGTAAAGGAAAAATTCTTATACATTTTTTTTATTACCAAGAACAACAAAAAGTTTAAAGAACAGAGTCGGGAGCTATATAAGTTGTCGACTACACGGGTTGTCATTGGTCACATAGGTCGTAGTGGTGTGGTGTGATGACGTTAGTTGGTTGCAAGGGTTGGAGTCAGGAGTTGCATAAGCTGTGAATCATGTAGGTCGTTATTGGTCACATAAGTCATAGTGGTAAGTTGTGATGACATCCAGAGACCGCAAAATTTGGAGTCGGAAGCGACATAAATTGTGGACTACATAGGCTGTAGCTGGTCATGTAGGTCGTAGCGGAGGACTGTAAGAGGAGAGCTTCAAGAGTCCAACAAAATTTATTGTTTTCGATGTGCTTTTTTACACTATCTTTGGGTGGCATTTTGAATCGAATTTGGGGTGCAACTCCACATAGTTGCACCGAATGTGGGGTACGTTGTTGCACCGTATGTGGTGTGTGTTGTTGAGTCATATGTGATGTGCATTGTTACATCGTTAGGTGGTTTGATGTTGCACCGTCTTCAGGAGATGTCATTGTACTGTGTTTCACTGTTTTGCAACGTATGTTGGGATTCCATAGTGCACATTATGATTTCACAAAGGACTTCATTGGAAGGAGCGACCGATGATAGTTTACAGTGGCCGACAAGCGGCGACAACTAAAGCTGGACGACATTGGCAACGACTGAAGTTGGTGGGTGGCATTCACCAGAATTGGCGGCGGCGGCTGCCAGAGTGGTGACATTCATCAGATATAATATGGAGCAACGATAATAGACTTCAGCTCATCCTCCAAGCTTTAGCTTTCTTTTGGTTTAAGATCTCTCCCCCTTTAAGAGTGTGGGGTACAACTTTATTTATAGAGTCAATTTACTAATAAGAAATGAATCTAGACTACTCGGATGAATCTAGACTACTCGGATCTACAAATCATAGAGATTCCCTCGATCAAACTATGTTTGATAGCATTTAAGTACTTTCATGGTATTAGAATCGAGCAATATTCGGTTCGTCTTGTCCAGACAAACACTTCATTGATCATAAGCATGTCATATTTGAAATCTTTTGGGCCTTCCAATTATATCCAGAAAGCTTTTGAAAGTGGTTTCATGGCATGATATGTGATTGATTTGACACGGATTGGGCCAATCTTAGTACGGTTCGATCCATCTCTTCAAGCCGGTCAATTTGACTGTAAGTTTACTGAAATTAGAGTTCTGAATAACTTCAATCAANGCAAATAGAAATTACTTTTTATTTTAAAATTTTAGACTTCAACTTTCTAACAGTCACCATACATTAATAGTTCAGGTTGAAAAAAATAACTTCTTACCACAAAAATTTCTAAAAAACTGCAATAAAGCAGTTCTTTAAACAGAACAGTGGTGGCGGTCTGGAAGGCATAGCAAATAGAAACCTATCTAAAACAGACCATAAGACAAAAAGGGCAGCACCAAGTGTTCGCATAAAATTGGTCTGTTGAGCTTCAATTGAAAACACTTTTTTATTGTTTTACTTTTCAATTTCAACTATTTAGCATCTAACAATTTAACCAAAGCAAAGTACAAAATTTGAAAAGTAAATAAAATTTTAATCTTATACTTCATTTTTTATATCTTAAATATAGGTAACACAGCATTTCATGAGAAGGACGAAATAAAATCTATAGGCTAGTTTTCATGATATTGACCATCCTCTTAAAATTCTCGTAAGAGCTCCCACCTATANGCTGGGGTTATAAATAGGCCTGTTAGTAACCCCAGGAGGTATCCCTCTATGCTGTAAACTCTTTTCTGAATATTGAAAGGAACTCGCCGCTCTGCTCCCGAGGACGTAGGCATCTTCGCCGAACCTCGTTAAATCTCTGTGTTCTTCTGGATTTGTGTCGATTATTGTTTTTCTTCGCCCTAATTTTCTCAACACGAACAGTTATCAATATTTTATCTATAATATTATTTGTCAACATAGTTACACCAACTCATTCACAATTATTTTTCGTTCACATTTTATCTACAAGTGTAAAGCCAGTTATCCGTATAGGGTTTGCGATTGGATTTTCACTTGGAGACAAAATATGACCAATATATCTGTGAGCGTGCTAGTGTAGCTACAGTGATATACAATATTAGAGGGAGAAGTCTTAATCAATTACGAGTCAATGTTTGATCATTTAAAGATATTTGACATTACTAACATACTATGATCTTAAACAATTCGACTTCGAGTCGAGATGATGTAGACCCAACTAGGGTTTTAAACGAGTTGAGCCTCAGCGAGCTCAGTGTCGGCTCGTGTTCGAAATCAGCTCGTGTTCGAAATGACTCGTTAACTGTGTGTTCTTGTTTGGCTCAAATAATATTTTCCGACTCGAGTTTGGCTTGAAATTGGAGGAGATGGCTCGTAAGAGAAAGAGAGCCCTAAGCTTTTGGAAGATGACTCGGAAGAGGAAGAGGAAGAGTAAGACAAACACAAACAACAAACCCTAAGCTCTCGCCGTCGAAACCCTTTCGTGATTTTGAGAGGAGAAGGAGATGACTCGGAAGAAAAAGAGAGCCAAAACAGAACTTTTGAGAGCAACGAACACAAACAACAAACTCTAAACTCTCGCGGCCGAACGCCTTTCGGGATTTTGAGAGGAAGGAGAAGACTTGGAAGAGGGAGAGGCAGCCGAACTCGAGAACATTCCAGAGGGAGGTTGGGGCTTAGGAGTTGGGCTTTTTTTAGTTTTATACTTATATATTATATTATATTAATTATATAACTTATATTATATAAATATATAATATTTATATAAGTAATGTTTATTAATAATTTGTTATATATTATAACTTATAGNTAGATACTTTATCAGCGATCTATTTCTTTTGACACTATCAATGCGCTTTGAAACGTCTATCAACGTCTCTGTTAATATTGTTAGTTAATGTCTCATTGAAACCTCAATCAAAACTTCCATCTACACCCTCCATCAACACTCTCTATCAACATCGTTCGTTGATTCCTTCATAGATGTCTTTGTCAGTGCCTCCATGATTTAGAAATAAGGAAAGTTATTGGATCCTATAAGAATTACTTAGGACAAGTAAATTAGATTTTATATATACATGGGAATCAAGTAGTATATGGCTAACTCCTAATCTACTTGAGAGTAGGGTTGTAAACGAACCGAGCCTGAGCGAGCTCAGGATCGGCTCGTGTTCAGCTCGTTTGATATTGGCTCGTGCTCGAAATCGCCCCTGAACAGTGTGTTCATGTTAAGCTCGAATAATATTTTCTTGTTCATGTTCGGCTCAAAATTGGAGAAGAAGTTGACTCAAAAGAGGAAGAGAGCCCTAAGCTCTCAAAAGATGACTCGGAAGAGGAAGAAGAAGAGGAAGAGGAAGACGAACAACAAACCCTAAGCTCTCGCCGCCGAAACACTTTCGCGATTTTAAGAGGAGAAGGAGAAGACTCGAAAGAAGAAGAGAGCCGAAACAGAACTTTTGAGAGCAGCAAACACAAACAACAAACCCTAAGCTCTCGTGGCCGAAAGCCTTTCGCGATTTTGAGGGGAAAGAGAAAACTCGGAAGAGGGAGAGGCAGCCGAACCCGAGAACATTCGAGAGGGGAATGGGAGGTCGGGGCTTAGGGTTTTTTTAGTCATATACTTATACATTATATTATATTAATTATATAACTTATATGATATAAATATATAATACTTATATAAGTAATATTTATTAATAATTTGTTATATATTATAATTTATAGGATTTAATTTTTTAAAATTTGATAAATTTTTTTTATTTTAAAAAGTTTTAATTAATTATAATTTATAATATTTAATTTTATGAATATGTATTATATGTATGTGTGTGTATATTTATTTATTTCTTTCTTTTCGAGTCAATTCGAGCCGAACACGAGCGAACAAATGTCAATTCGAGCCGAATACGAGGCGAGCTGGGTCAGAACAAAATCGGCTTGAAATAAAATTCGATCCAAAATTTTGGCTCATTGCTCGACTCATTTATTTCGATCCGACTAAATCCAATTCAAATTTTGAATCAATTTTTTAAGCGATTAACGGTCTTAGAGCCAGCTCGGCTCGTTTATTTCGATCTGATCTCAATCCGAGCTAAATTCGAATCAATCTTTGAGCGATTAACTATGTTCAAGCTAAACTCACATCCCTAGATATAATGCAGCTGAAATAGAAAACTTTTTGGCAAGTTTCCTAGTCGCTAAACCCTAAGCACGTTCTTCAAAGAAAATGAAAATAAAACGATAATGAAGATAATAAGTTACCTTCCCCGGTCGTTTCGGGTACTAGTGGAGCTGAAAGAAGAGAAAATTCAGAGTTTCAGGTCATTGTAAGCTATGATGGTGTCGCTGCGTTCGCAGCTAGATGGCCTTTCCCATCATTTAATAATAAAATGCATCAGTTAAAATCATGCCTGACTGCGGGTTCAAAGGTAATCGACAAACTATAGTCGTCGGTTAATATTTGCTTATAATTGGCGGATTATTTTGTTGGCTATAATTAAAAATGACGGGACATAAAATATTATTGATAATCGACGAGTTATGTTGTAGTTATGTCATCACAAATAATTAAGATTAAAAACCATCGGTAATTAGAATAATTTTTCCTACGTGTGAAAAGCCATAAAATTTTCCACCAATTTTCGTGATTTTTCTTGTTGTAATTTGAACTGAGGGATTAACAATGATTAAATACCTGAAAGCTAAAGTGAAGAAAAGCAAACTCGAGCATTTCCAGATTGAACATATCCTGCAAGAAGAAAATTAATTCATCGACCTATTGTCTAAAAAAAAAGACACTAGAAATTGATGGTTTGGAATCTTATAGAATACATCAATTCAACTAAAGTATCATTTTATATGGTCTCTCCAAGTGATGGGAAGTTGTTTTTGGAGAAGTTGCACGTAGCTCATAATTTTGTAGATATATTGACGAAGGTGGTGAAATTTGAGAAATTGAAGTTATGCTTGGCTCAGTTGGAGTCCAGAAAATTTGATACTGAGGTTTAGCCACACCACAACATTGGATTATAAAGATGATAAAGCTGGAGATACATATATGAAAGACAAGTGTTGGGTGCTATTAGTCTTCAAGTGAGAGATTATTATAAAATGAAGCCTGAAGAAGCACCTACGAGCACTCCACCTTCTCCATGCAGACCCACATGCACCTGAGCTTGGCGTAGCCATGTCTAAAACAGTTGTAGCTACACAGGCGGAGGTGTTCCGCCACAGTGAGCATAACCACAGTGTGGGGCTCTGTCGTTTCAAATTTTGTTCCAAAGTGGGTGAAATGATTACACCCCATTTGGGTGTGGTCATACTGTCGGACTGTTCCTTCCTGTTTGGTTCCTAAGCTTCAATTCGAGCGACAAAGGTGACTCTCGATCTATTGCGTGCATTGCTTCTTGACAAGGACTTCTTTATAAACGTGGATTGTTGGGAGGATGATTTCAGATTTCTCTTGGAGATTGAGAGGAATGTTTGGAGTGAAATTCCGTAAGTTTATATGCTTGTAGCTAGAGAGAAGAATTGAATTATGTAATCTGTAAGTTTCTCCCATTCATTGTGAAATTTATTGAGGTGAATCGGTGATTTTGCCACGTTCTAGGCGTTTTCCACGTAAATCTTGACGTGCTTTTTTCTGGGATTTTTATGTTGTGCTTATGTTCAAATTTTTGTTTCAAATTTTTTGAATTTTTGTGATCTTATTTTGCGGTATGATTTTGATTTCTATTGATCGAAACCCTAAGTGTATAATCCATCCCAACAAATATCAAACTTGAAGTGTTCGATATGTAAATCCACAAAAATTGTGTGGTCCTTAACATAAATTTCTCTTTTTTTATGGAATCTGTTCTAAGGAACTTAAAATATACTATATGTGTAAGAATTCTACCAGCTTCTATAAATTAATAAAATATCTTTTGACATGCTAATACTTTGGCCCGATATTTTTATAATTGAAACTCCGAACCTTTGTCAATTTGCCAAAACAATTAATATATCATATACCAAGAAAAATGATTCTTCAAAGTTCAAAGTACATACAAGAATAAGTTATTGTCTCTATATCAAGAATTCTTCATTATCATTATCATCATCGTCATTTGTTGGCAGCGTTTGTAGTTTCTATCACACCTTCTGTCTGCTCATCCATCAAACGGGCAGCATCACAACTGTAGATGTAAAATTTAGCAGCAACAAAGGACAACAGAAAATTAAGAGCATTTAATAATATATAGTAATAATCCAGATGAGATTCATTCTGGTCGTTCAGAATCCATCCTTTCCTTCCACCCTTCATGGTGTACTTTGTCACCGCCGACAGAAAAAACCTACTGATGAAGCACCCAATCCCCATGCTCGAAGAGAAGAATGAAGTCCCCAAGCTCTTCAAACCTTCAGGTGCTCGATAATAGAAAAATTCAATCTTCCCCACACCAGCAAATGTTACTGCAACTCCCATCAACGCAATTGTGGGAGGAGAACAAAAATAGTCAGATTCCATCTGCTCTTTGTGCTCAACCTATATCTTTCCACCGCCACCGCCAGGCACATGATATGCATTATTAAGCCAATCCCAATCCTTAGAAACAAATGAAAAAAAAAAATGTATTTGCTTATTTAAAAATTAGAATAATAATATTTATGATGTGATGTGTCAAAGATTTGGGGGGTATGAATATGAAAAGATAAAATTGAAGGGTTAGATATGTAAGTGCATGACAATTGTGGGTGCTATTAGATATGTAATGATATGATGTGCTCTTTTGCTGTTCAATGCATATCATAGAAACTACAATATTGAACATTTGGCCAAAACTTATACTGAGAACAATTGGCCTTCATGCCAAGAAAAGAGAAAAGAAAAATGAAGTAAAATAAGAAGCATCATGTTACAAATGCAATTTAGGCAAATAAATCCTACTAATCATTCATCTGCCGGCTTGATTTTACACAATTTTTATAAATTATTTATTTGACTACTGTTATTTTGACCCCCAATTAATGAACTAAGGTAAAATGACACTTTTGTTATGTGGTACCGCTCACCTACCTCCCACCTACCACTCTCTTGCTTCTATAAATAGAGAGGGTGTGAGGCTTAGGAGAGCAAGGGAAGAGATTTTGAGATACCACAAAGGAGGAGAGAATAGCTAGAGAGCTAGAGAGGAGGAGAGCATCTTGAGGCCTTGTATGAATGTGTCGCTTGAGAGGGAGGTCATAGAAGGAAGATGAGGGCTCATCTCTATGTATAAGCTATTTCTTTTGCCTTAGTGAACTATTTCATTGATTCCCTCCCGTGGACGTAGATCCTGTTGGATCGAACCACGTAAACGATCTGTGTTTGCTTGTGTTCTTTGCGTTTTATTTCTATGCCAGGAAGTACATATCTCACAACAATTGGCGCCGTCTGTGGGAAAATCCATACTTTTTGGCTAGAGGTGTCCGCGTAAATGTGTTCGCGGACAGCGACGAAGAAGAGGAGTTCGGCATACACGAACAGAGGAGCAAGCAGATCGCGTCACAGGCAGCCGAATCGTGACAGATTCGGTGAGCAGTGGAAGATTTGATCGACTGGATTCACACCGCAGGTTGTGCGGTTCGGCAAGACGAAGGAGGAACAGTCCGTGAGTGAGGCCAAAAATTTGCGACAAGGTTGCCAGTAGAGGATTTCGGAGCACGAGTTTGGTCTTGCTAGCAACTCGGCCAGAGGGAAGAGGTGGAGATCGTGCAGAGAAGGGTTCAGGGAGTTACCTGTTCGGGAGTTCGCGAAGCAGGAGGACCTAAGAAATTTGGCGAGGCGCGACGGCTCTAGAGAGGCAGTTATTCTCGTGTGAGAGGCAGAGGAGGAATTCCTGATTTGTTCCGCTGGACACAGAGGAGTGCCTGCGGGAAGGAGGCGCGAGCACAGAACAGGAAGTTTTCTCCTGCGAACAGGTGTGATCTCTGTCAGAAGGGATCGAAGCTCTTCGTTCGGTTGATGAAGGCAATAGAGTTCATGGGGAGAAGGTAAGAAATTTGGTGAGAATTTCTTAGATAACAAGGCGTTAAAAGGTAAGTTTAGGCTGAAAAAATTTGGTTGTTATACAATAGTACAACATTTTGGTGATTTTAGTCTAATTCTTGGAAGGGCAGCAGGTAAAATTCATTTGGAAGAAATCCTAGCCACGACAATGAGTTCCGTCAAATTCGACATTGAGAAATTCAATGGGAAGAATGACTTCGGCCTATGGAGAGTAAATATGAGAGCTCTATTGGTTCAACAGGGTGTTGCAGAAGCCTTGCAAGGGTCGGCGGCATTGCCGGCCGACATGTCCGAGAAGGAGAAGATCGGCATACTGGACAAGGCCCACAGTTTGATAATGTTGAGCTTGGGCACAAAGTTCTGAGGGAGGTGTCAAGGGAGACAACGGCTCAAGCACTTCGGGCCAAACTTGAGGTACTCTACCTGACAAAGTCTCTGGCTAATAGGCTCTTTCTAAAGCAGCGCTTATACTCCTTCAAAATGCATGAAGACAAATCCGTCTCAGAGCAGATCGACGAGTTCAACAAGATCATCGATGTCAAGATGGAAGATGAGGACAAGGCACTACTGTTGTTAAAATCTATTCCTAAGAGCTACGAGCATTTCAAGGATGTGATGCTCTATGGAAGGGTGCAGACTATTACTCTGGAGGAGATTTAATCTCTGATTAGAGCCAAAGAACTTCAGAGGAAGCATGACAGGGACAAGGAAGTCAGCGGAGACAGCCTTATTGTCAGAGGAAGATCAGACAGGAAAGATTCAAGAAATGGTCAGTACAGATCAAAGTTAAGCAAGGATGGCGGGAATCAGTCATCAAGGGGATCTTTCAAGTGCTATCATTGTCACAAAGACGGTCATTTCAAGAGGAACTGCCCAGAAAGGAAGAATAAGTACCAAGAAGAGCCAGAAGAATCAGGAGAAGCAAGCGTAGCCTCTGATGACTACGATTCTGCTGAGGCCCTGGTGATCACAGAATCTGAATCCAGTAAGGAGTGGATCCTCGACTCAGGGTGTTCTTTTCACATGTGTCCTCAGAAAGACTGGTTCGAGACACTGCAACAGGAAAATGATGGGTTTGTTCTACTATGAGACAATAAAGCTCACAAGGTTGTTGGAAGTGGATCAATCAGGATAAGGATGTTTGATGGAGTTGAACGAGTACTAAAAAATGTCAGGTACGTACCAGAGCTAAAAAGAAATCTGATTTCTTTAGGTACGCTGGAGTCAAGCGGATGTTCATTCAAGTCAGAGCTCAAAAGAAATCTGATTTCTTTAGGTACGCTGGATTCAAGCGGATGCTTGTTCATGGCAGAGAATTGTTGCATCAGAGTAACCAAAGGCCCTCGTGTCGTCGTACAAGGAGTCAGGAAAAAGGGGCTGTACTCTCTTATCGGAAGAACAGTGATTGCTAAGTCCATGTACTGTTTGGACTTAGCAGACTCAAGCAAGGGCTGAGAGCCCCTCAGGGGTCAGGTGGAGGGAATTTTTACTTCGAAGCTTCTCAATTGAGGGTCAATGTGGAGAATTGTTATTTTGACCCTCAATTAATGAACTAAGGTAAAAGGACACTTTTGTAATGTGGTACCGCTCACCTACCACATCTCACCTACATTCACCTACCGCTCACCTACCGCTCACCTATCTCCCACCTACCACTCTCTTGCTTCTATAAATAGAGAGGGTGTGAGACTTAGGAGAGCAAGGGAAGAGATTTTGAGATACCACACAGGAGGAGAGAATAGCTAGAGAGCTAGAGAGGAGGAGAGCATCTTGAGGCCTTGTATCAATGTGTCGCTTGAGAGGGAGGCCATAGAAAAGTATGAGGGATCATCTCTATGTATAAGCTATGTATTCTCCATTTCTTTTGCCTTAGTAAACTATTTTAAGGGCTCATCTCTATGATAAGCTATGTATTCTCCATTTCTTTTGTCTTAGTGAACTATTTGATTGATTCGCTTTCGTGGACGTAGATCCAGTTGGATCGAACCACGTAAACGATCTGTTTTTGCTTATGTTCTTTGCGTTTCATTTTTTATGTCAGGAAGTACATATCTCACAACAACTACTTCGACAACAGCACGGATTGCAAATAAACAACTTTGTTAACAAATGACCTTCATGCCAAGAAAAGTAAAAATATGACGTGTAGTATTCTTGTTAGATATTATGGTATTTATATTTCTATTATTTTATTCTACTTAAGGGTAGTTAGAATTTTTGCTTATTGTATATATATATACTTTTGTAATGAGATACTTGAGGCAATAGAAATCCTAGCCACTTTTTATTGTATTTTCTCTTACTTTTCATCTTCTCTATTTCAATTGCAATTCTTAACACCGCTGAGTTAAGAATTCACTTCATCTTTCTTAAGCTAATGCTTTATATATTTTTAATATTTTTTATTTTTTGACTTTGAAAATAAATAACTTTGTTCCTAGAACATTCCAACTCTCGCCTTTCTTGACTTAACACATAATGTCAAATAACTTTGAAGTCTTTCCAGTATTTTAAATATTTTTTGAATAAAGAGCATTGCAACGATCAGCCAATTGTCTCCCGCCTTACTTGACTTCACATTATTTTGAGCCACCAGCTAAATAAGATTAAAATAAAACTATTTTTTAATTAATATAAATAATATATTTTAATTAAATCCAAAAAATTAAATTTTAAAAATTGTACATCAAAAAGATCAAAAAGATGTTTACAAAGTTATTAAATAGATTAAATGATTCAAGTGATAAATGTAGCAGATGCACTGCTAGGAGATCGTGAGACCCACCTAACCAAAAGGGCAGTGTCATACTAGCCAAGATAACTAGGAAAAAACTGATCAAGTTACGAGGCGGGCAAAGCAAACGTCAACTGGTGAAGAGAATCTCCCATGGAGAAGGATGAAAGTTGTACTACCCTGTAAGTATAATCATCATAGCTAAAGGACTATCGTAGCCTCCACGTATGACGAGATGGACATGACCAAATGGCAAGAACCAAATAATGAAGGAATAGAACTCGTGTTCAACCTAGTGGCAGAAAGAGCGGCTAAATCAGTCCTCAAGTTTGAAGAACTGAAAGGAAGAACAATCGGTATCAACACAAGCATGTTGGGGGAATATACGTTTGTTGTCGAAGTTCTCGTACCGAAGAAAGCCAACCTAGCAGCAAGCAGGCAAGCTCAATCAAACGTGGACAAGACAATTCATCATTAACACTTGGATGCATTTTATATGACGTAGAGATGTATATATGGAGAGCTCCCTAAAATACCACTAATTTGGCTCAAATATTTTTTTTCTTTCTCTCGAGTTATATTTGCTTTTTTTATACTTCTTTATAAAATTTTAGTTTTTTTTCTCTTATAAATCATGCTCATATGTATACTATTACCCTAAATTTTTGAAGTAAATTCTTTTTTCCATTTCGACGTGCTGTAGAGAACGGAGTCGGGAGCTCTTAGTGTAGTCAATAAAAATTATAACCAGTGGCCGGCTTGCTAAATCTGATAATCTCTTGAACTCAAAATTTTATGCATTCAAATCGAATGCCCAATCATTAAGTTATGTGTTGGGGTGTAAACGAGTCAAACACGAGCAAGCTCGAGCTTAGCTCGTGTTCGGCTTTTTTATATTTCAAACACAAAAAATGTGTTTGTGTTCGACTTATTTTCTTAACGAATTGAACACAAATTATTCACAAATAAAGAATCGTTTTGAGCCCAACATTTTTTTTTTTTTTTGTCACTCGCTTGCTTAACAAATAAATTGAACAAAAACTTTTTATAGAACCGAGCACGAGCTGTTTGTGAAGAAAGAGCCATCTTGACCATCCTAGCTATGCCAGCTGCACCAGAGAGCAGTATCAAATCTGAATACAGCAATGCAATGTGCACAAAATAGAGAATAAATAATTAATTACTCCGAATAAATAAAACAGATCCGACGCAAAGTCAGCCCTCATTTTTCTATAAACGAAGTCATATAAAGGCAGTACTCTTTATTACATGTGAAGTAAAAAATCTTATACAATTTTTTTATTACCAAGAACAACAAAAAAAAAATTTTAATATTGCCATGGAAATGCCATTAAAACTTATATATATATATATATATATATATATATATCNAATATGACGTGTAGTGCTGCTTGTTAGGAAAAATTATTGCATACATGCACCGCATGCAGAGATGCGTGCAGTGTCAGATCGTGATCGTAGATCACAGTGATCTACGGTCAGGATGCAATCAATTTTTTTTTGAAAAAAAAATAATTTAAAGTGGGTCCCACCGAAATACATTCTGACCATAGATTACTGTGATCTACGGTCAGGATCTGACACTGTATGCATCTTTGCATGCGGTGTATATATGCAATAATTTTTCGCTTATTAGACATTATAGTATTTATATTTCTATAATTTTATTCTACTTAAGGGTAGTTTAGTATTTTTGCTTTTATATATATATATATATATATATANATACTGACATGATGTAGAGAATGGAGTAGGAAGCTACACAAGCTGTGGACCACACGGGTTGTCGTTGGTCACACAGGTCGTAGTGGTGTGGTGTGATGTGATGATGTCAGTTGGCTGCAAGGGCTGGAGTCGGGAGTTGCATGAATTGTGAATCATGTAGGTCGTTATTGGTCACATAGGTTATAGTGGTAAGTTGTGATGACATCTGGAGGATGCAAAATCCGAAGTCGGAAGTGACATAAATTGTGGACTACGTAGGTTGTAGTTGGTCATGTAGGTCGTAGTGAAGGACTGTAAGAGGAGAGCTTTAGGAGTCTAACGAGATTTATTATTTTCGATGTGCTTTTTTACACTATCTTTGGGTGGCATTGTTGCACAGAATGTGGGGTGCATAGTTGCACTGAATGTGGGGTACGTTGTTGCACCGTATGTGATGTGTGTTGTTGCATCATATGTGAGGTGCATTGTTACACCATTATGTGGTTTGACGTTACATTATCTTCAGGAGATGTCATTGCACTGTGTATTTCACTGTTTTGCAACGTTTGTTGGGATTCCATAGTGCACATTATGATTTCACAAAGGGCATCATTGGAAGGAGCGGTCGATGATGGTTTACAGGGGCTGACAGGAGGCGACAAATAAACTTGGACGACGTCGGCAGCGGCTGAAGTTGGTGGGTGGCATTCACCAGAATTGGCGGCGGCGGCTGCTAGAGTGAGTGGCATTCATCATATATAATATGCAGAAGCGATAATAGACTTCAGCTCATCTTCCAGGCTTTAGCTTTCTTATGGTTTAAGATCTCTCCCCCTTTAAGAGTGTGGGGTAGAGCTTCATTTATAGAGTCCATTTACTAATAAGAAATGAATCTAGACTACTCGTATCTACAAATCATAGAGATTCTCTCGATCAAACGATGTTTGATAGAATTTAAGTATTTTCATAGTTTCATCTTGCCAAGACGCTCCATTGACCAAAAGCATGTCATATTTGGAATCCTTTTTACCTTCCAATTATATCCAGAAAGCTTTTAAAGGTGATTTCATGGCATGATATGTGATTGATTTGACACGGATTGGGCCAATTTTAGTACGGTTCGGTTTACCTCTTCAAGCCGGTCAATTTGACTGTAAGTTTACTGAAATTAGAGTTATGAATAACTTCAATCAAAATTTGAACATTTTTTATTTAAAAATTTTATCAAAATTCGTGCCACATTGCGAGATTCCTGTTAGATGACGTAACTTTTTTTTGTTGACGTATCAATCAATGTAAAGTAGCTTATTTATTTCTTAACTAATCAACACTTAACTTATCAAACAGACTATTTTATTTCAAGAATTATTTTTTAAAAGAAATATCTTCAATATTTTTTTGAATTAAAATAATCTCGCGTTAAATATAGATAAGATAAGAAGGGAACAAGTCATTAGCTAAAATCTAAATTTATTGTAGGAAGCTTGATAATATTTACTTTAAAAAAGAACATTATCATAAATACGTGTCAATTTTAAGTCGGTTAATGCAAATAGTTTATTAATCAGTTATGGTTTTAACGAAATAAATATAATTTATTATTATAATAATATATCCTTACAAAATTATTAATTAATCGGAAAAAAAAATTGAACATTTTCCTTTTTATTACATCAATAATTAGAAAATTTAGATTGTTTATTACTTCCTATTTACTTTATTAGACTAATTAATCCTTTAAAAAATGATTATAAACACTTAATTTCTTAACCATTAACTAAATAGCTAATGATTTATGCTAATTGGATATAANAAAATTTAGATTGTTTATTACTTCCTATTTACTTTATTAGAATAATTAATCCTTTAAAAATGATTATAAACACTTAATTTCTTAACCATTAACTAAATAGCTAATGATTTATGCTAATTGGATATAACTCAATCAAGAAAAATAAAACGACATTGACAATATCCAATGTTGCGATGCCTGTCGTGTTAATTTTTCAACCGCTAAATAATTTTCAAATAAATAATTTCTAATGAAGTTAAGTATATATTTATAACAATACCACATAATTAATAAATCAGAGTTCCATTTTTCACTTAATTAATTATAAAAATCTACCATTTTAATTTACAAAAATCGACAAGAAAGGCTGCCATAAAATTTATACTGAAGTCCATAACAAAATTCATGTTATAGAATGGGGAAGATAGAATTTTTAATAAATCGTTGACTGTATAATAGCACTCCATTACTTATAAAAATCTACCATGTTAATCTACAAATCATTTTCTCGTTATTATAATTTGTTGAAAGTGATGAGTAGCATCTCAACATTAAAATTCTTTTTAAAGGTTACCATAATAATCCAAACTAAATGCTGTCAAAAATCTTATAATAAAGTGTATAGCAAAAAATAGTCTCATATGTTAGATATTATAGTCTTTAATTTTTTTTTATTTTACCCTACTTGAGGGTAGTTTAGTCTTTTTTGTTTATTGTACATATATTTATCTTTTACTCATGTAATGTGTGCTTCTTGATGCAAATGAAACCCTAGCCATTTTTCATTGTCTCTCCTCTTTCTTCTCCTCTTCCTCTTCTATTTCATTTTGCAAATCTTAACATGGTATTAGAGAAAGTTTTGATTCATTCAGGGATCTATTTGCAGTTTTTGGGTCATTTTGCAGTCTCCAGTGATAGATCCAATTTTCGGCATTATTTGTAGTCTCCAGCGATAGACCCGATTATAGTTTTTCGGGTGATCTATCGATATTGGTATTTGATCTTCCTGTTCTTTGTTTTCTATTTTTTATCTTGATAAATGTAGCAATGACTGGTGAAAAAGATAATTCTCTTCAGTCTATTAGTGTGCAATTAAATGGACAAAATTATTCATATTGGAGTTATGTATTGAAGAATTTTTTGAAAGGCAAAAGAATGTGGGGTTATATTTTTGGAACCTCTTTTAAGCCCATAGATGAAAAAGATGAAAAATATGAAGAAAGGTTGGAAGTATGGAAAGCAAACAATTCAAAAATAATCACTTGGATCAATAACTCGGTTTCTCAATCAATCGGTGTCTAATTAGTAAGATATGAAACTGTCAAAGAAGTTTGGAATCATTTGGAAATATTATATGTGCAGTCAAATTTTGTGAAGCAATATCAATTAGAGATAGATATTCGTGCTCTTTAACAAAACAACATGAGCATCCAAGAATTTTATTCTGCCAAGACTAACTTTTGGGATAAGTTATCTCTTACTGAATATGCAGAATTATGAGCTCTTAAACCATACACTAATCGTCGAGATGAACAGCATTTGATTCAGTTTTTTATGGCTCTTTGAGATGATTTTGAAGGGCTTCGTGGAACAATTTTACATCGTAATCCTCTTCCAACAGTTGACTCAGCGGTTAAAGAGTTATTAGCTGAAGAGATTCGTCTCAAGTCTCAATCTGAGAAAGGAAATGTAGGGAAAGGGATCCTCTCCACTCCAAATTCGTCTGTTTTGCAGCTACTCATAATAAATGCAAATCTCATGGAAAGGTTGGTTTTGATGAATGTAGCTTTTGTAACCAATAAAATAATCAGGTTTATTTTATTTGGTTAAATCTCTTTATCAAAAGGAATTAAGGGTGTGTTTGGGGCTGTGCACACAACACCGTTTTTTTTTTATGTTTAGCAAAATTGTGTTTTGTTTGAATTCTCAAAAATTGTACCTTAAAGTTGTGTTTTTTATCATATTTCGGTACCTTCTAAAAAAAATTGTTTGCCGCTATAGCTTTTTGAACAACTGTTTCTTCTTCAACAACTTCACGATTGTTTGTCAAACTGTTGCAGATGCCCCCAAATAGACCCTAAATTACCTTTTAAATTATGTTTTCGCTTATTTTGGAAAGATAAAATAATACAAAGGAAATGTTTGTTTGAACAATGCAGAAGAAAACCTTTACTAAATTTTCATATGCTGATGTTTAAGCTTTTAAAAAATGATATTATGAAATAAATTATTTTAGATGCATATCAAAATGCATNGCTAAATGCTATCAAAAATCTTATACTAAAGTGTATACCAAAAAATAGTCTCATATGTTAGATATTATAGTCTTTAAATTTCTTTTATTTTATCTTACTGAAGGGTAGTTTAGTCTTTTTGCTTATTGTATATATATTTATCTTTTACTCATTTAATGTGTGCTTCTTGATGCAAATGAAACCCTAGCCATTTTTCATTATCTCTACTCTTTCTCCTCTTCTTCCTCTTCTTCTCTATTTCATGTTGCAAATTTTAACATGGTATCCGAGAAAGTTTTGATCCATCCAGGGATCTATTTGCAGTTTTTGGGTTATTTTGCAGTCTCCAGTGATAGATCTAATTTTTGGCGTTATTTGCAGTCTCCAGTGATAGACCTGATTTTAGTTTTTCGGGTGATCTATCGTTATTGGTATTTGATCTTCCTGTTCTTTGTTTTCTATTTTTTATCTTTATAATAGTAGCAATGACTGGTGAAAAAGATAATTCTCTTCAGTCTATTAGTGTGCAATTAAATGGACAAAATTACTCATATTGGAGTTATGTATTGAAGAATTTTTTGAAAGGCAAAAGAATGTGAGGTTATATTTTTGAAACCTCTTTTTAAGCTCATAGATGAAAAATATGAAAAATATGAAGAAAAGGTTGGAAGTATGGGAAGCAAACAATTCAAAAATAATCACTTGGATCAATAACTCGGTTTCTCAATCAATCAGTGTCTGATTAGTAAAATATGAAACTGTCAAAGAAGTTTGGAATCATTTGGAAAGCTTATATGTGCAGTCAAATTTTGCGAAGCAATATCAATTAGAGATAGATATTCGTGCTCTTCAACAAAACAACTTGAGCATCTAAGAATTTTATTCTGTCAAGACTAACCTTTGGGATCAGTTATCTCTTACTGAATCTACAGAATTATGAGCTTTTAAACCATACACTGATCGTAGAGAAGAACAACGTTTGATTCAGTTTTTGATGGCTCTTTGAGATGATTTTGAAGGGCTTCGTGGAACATCAAAATCCTCTTCCAACAGTTGACTCAGCGGTTAATGAGTTATTAGCTGAAGAGATTCGTCTCAAGTCTCAATCTGAGAAAAGGAATGTAGGGAAAGGGATCCTCTCCACTCCAAATCCTTCTGGTTTGCAGCTACTCATAATAAATGCAAATCTCATGGAAAGATTGGTTTTGATGAATGTAGCTTTTGTAACCAATAAAATAATCAAGTTTCTTTTATTTGGTTAAATCTCTTTATCAAAAGGAATTAAGGGTGTGTTTGGGGCTGCGCACACAGCACCGCTGTTTTTTATGTTTAGCAAAATTGTGTTTTGTTTGTGTTCTCAAAAATTGTACCTTAAAGTTGTGTTTTTTATCATATTTTGGTACTTTCTAAAAAAAATTGCTTGCCACTATAGTTTTTTGAACGACTGTTTCTTCTTCAACAACTTCACGATTGATTGTCAAACTGCTGCAGCTGCCCCCCTAATAGACCCTAAATTACCTTTTAAATTATGTTTTAGCTTATTCTAGAAAGATAAAATAATACAAATGAAATGTTTGTTTGAACAATGCATAAGAAAACCTTTACTAAATTTTGATATGCTGATGTTTAAGCTTTTAAAAAATGATATTATGAAATAAATTATTTTAGATGCATATCAAAATGCATTCATTCAATTAGTTATTGGTGGTCATAATAGAGAAAAAAAAGAGAAGCAATAAATTAATATGAACTTAGAGTTTGTTTGATAGGATTTTAGTTAAGCTATGTCAAATGAAAAAAGCTGAGCTTAGTTTCTAAGAAGTATTAAATAAACAATTTTAAGAAAATAGGGAAACACTTCTCTTATTGTTCATCTTCTCATCATGCAAGTGTACTACTTGATCAAATGAGCAAACTAAGGTCATGTTGGGCAATTGAAGCTGCAACTATTTGAAGAATCAGCTGTTAGGATGGTGCAGAAGAAAATGCTTTTCTAAAAGCTGCGATGACAAATAGAAATTAATTTTTATTTTAAAATTTTAGACTTCAACTTTCTAACAGTCACCACACATTAACTGTTCAGGTTGAAAGAAATAACTTCTTACCACAGAAATTTCTAAAAAACAGCTAGAAAACAGTTCCTTAAAAATAACTGTGATGGCGGTCTGAAAGTTAAAGCAAATAGAAACCTATCTCAAACAGATCATAAGAAAAAAGGACAACACCAAGTGTTCGCAAATTGGCCTGTTGAGCTTCAATTGAAAACACTTTTTGATTGTTTTACTTTTCAATTTCAACTATTTAGCATATAACAATTTAACCAAAGCAAAGTACAAAATTTGAAAAGTAAATAATATTTTAATCTTATACTTCATTGTTTATATCTTAAATATAGGTAACACAACATTTCATGAGGACGAAATAAAATCTATAGGCTAGTTTTCATGATATTGACTATCCTCTTAAAATTCTCGTAAGAGCTCCCACCTATACTCACACTTCTAAAAGCCTTTTCTTTCCACATCAATGCCCTTTCCCTCATCTCATCATCCCTCATTACTTTTTCCACCCTCTCCTTGATATGCTGTCGCGTGATAAAAGCCACATCACTGCCTTCCAATTCTCCTTCACCATTCTTTTCAGGCCTCATCCTCAGGCCTGTCTTCCATGTCTCACAAATATAACTTTGGTTCAAAAATTGATCGGTAAAATAAGGCCAACAAAGAAATCGAGTCCCATTCATAACCCCTTCAAGTGTAGAATTCCAANGCCCTTCAAGTGTAGAGTTCCACCCGCAATGTGAAATAAAGCACCCAATGGAAGGGTGTGCCAACACCTGCTGTTGTGGAGCCCAACCCACCAGAAGTGACCGATCTCTTACTCTGCTCAAATACGCCNATTCCAACCGCAATGTGAAATAAAGCACCCAATGGAAGGATGTGCCAACACCTGCTGTTGTGGAGCCCAACCCACCAGAAGTGACCGATCTCTTACTCTGCTCAAATACGCCGAGGAAAAAAGTTGACCCGGGCTCATGGTTGTAAGGTCGGGTCGCACAGCCCATAAAAATGGTCGTCCTGTTAACTCAAGCCCATGTGCCAACTCATCCACTTGGGCTTCATCAAAGATAGCAAGGCTTCCGAATGCGATGTAGAGAACAGAACCCGGGGAGTGAGAGTCAAGCCAATTGAGAACAATAGATGAGTTTGTTGGGAGCCAAAGGTGGCCAATAGGGTGGGGCTCAATTCGGAAGAGAGGGCCAATTGGAATGATAGATGGGAGGAGAGAAATAGCTTCAGGCTCTAGATCCATAAACGTGTTGCAAATGATGGCGTCGGCGTGATCTATGGTGGCTCGATTGTTAGTCATAACATAAGAGAAGATGTTGGATTTGTCAGCAGAATTNTATAGCTTCAGGCTCTAGATCCATAAACGTGTTGCAAATGATGGAGTCGGCGTGATCTATGGTGGCTCGATTGTTAGTCATAACGTAAGAGAAGATGTTGGATTTGTCAGCAGAATTTCCGGCCAAATTCCAAGGTAATTGTCCCAGACAGACTTCTGGTATGCCGGTTGTCAATCGAAAAACCTCATTCTTCATTTGTAATCCTTAAAAACATAAAAGATAGATAAGATAGTTTGCCTTTTCCATTTATAAAATTTAATAAAAATTAAAATCATAATAATAAAAATAATAATTGTGGGCACCATCTTCATTGATCACCCCACTTTCAATCATTTTGGGAATGTTGAGTATAATAGCTATCATGGCAGCGGAAGCGGGCCAGAAAACAGCAGCCCGTACGCCCATTTGTATGGCCGACGGCAAAGCCCATGCCATATTTTGGTCAGCTAANATAAAATTTAATAAAAATTAAAATCATAATAATAATAATAATAATAATTGTGGGCACCATCTTCATTGATCACCCCAATTTCAATCATTTTGGGAATGTTNCTAAAATTTAATAAAAATTAAAATCATAATAATAATAATAATAATTGTGGGCACCATCTTCATTGATCACCCCAATTTCAATCATTTTGGGAATGTTGAGTATAATAGCTATCATGGCAGCTGAAGCGGGCCAGAAAACAGCAGCCCGTACGCCCATATGTCTGGCCGACGGCAAAGCCCATGCCATATTTTGGTCAGCCAATATCCACTGTACGGGTCGGCCTTCGTCGGCAGCAGCCCTTATGACGGACATGAGGCCGGGAGTCATTCCAAAAGAAATTAGTTTACAACATAGGCCCAAATCTTTTCTGTCTTCATCAGAGGCCATCCCATCTGAGATTCCAAGGAGGTGGAGGCGGCTGGAAGTCGTGGTGGAGAAAGCAGATCGGGCATCGTCGGCGGTGGCGGAAAGAAGACGGCGGTGGTTGTAGTCAGTGTTGACAAAGGTGACAGTGAAGCCGGNCCTGGAAGTGGTCGTCGAGAAAGCAGATCGGCCATCGTCGGCGGTGGCGGAAAGAAGACGGCGGTGGTTGTAGTCAGTGTTGACAAAGGTGACAGTGAAGCCGGCATCGATGAGTTGGTGGGCCACCTCCATGAGAGGCATAATATGGCCCTGGAATGGAAAGGGAAGGATGAGGATATGAGCTGATTCCATCTTCTTCCTTTGCTCTGAATCTCTGACAAGCTTCTACAACATATTTATAGTGGAGTTCCACTTCCAGAGCATCTATTAATTTTAATTTGTTCGATAATCTCAACATCATAAATAATTAACAACAAACACAAATTATTTTATAGCAAAACAATCCAACATGATGAAGTTGTAAGTTTCAGGAAAAAAAAGAAACAATTATCATACCCTACCATTTGTAACGGCTAGGCATCACTTGAAAATTTCAATGTAAGATAAAGTTGTTTTCTTGTTCATTATATTATATGAGGTAGTGATGCAATGTATAGAATTATTAATCATAATTCAATAAATTTTAGTACATATTCCACTCTAAATTATATCACCGAAAGTGATCAATGATTTTTGACATAATTAAAGGGTAAATTATATCACCGAAAGTGGTCAATGATGTTTGACAATGATGTTTGACATCTATTATTATATTTTAGAATCATCTCATAAAATTAATTTTGATATTGAATTGTTAAATGGAAATTAGAATTACCATAAACTTTGTAAAGCCTAGTTTACTAGCTTACTTATTTGATAGTGTGTAAATTAATTTAGGTAATTACTTCACTTGCTAATTAATGATTAAATAATTAGCATACATATAATTTATTTATAAAAAAAATATTTATTAAGCTTATCAAATCGACTTTTTACTTTCATAATTCTTATTTTAAAGATATATTTTAAATGTTTTATTAATTAAAAGAATGTGATAGTGTTGATTATAGATAAAAGAAAGTCGGTACATAATTAGCAAAAACTAAATTTCATGTAGGAAGCTAGATAGTATTTAGCTAAGGAAGAACATTTAAAAGTTCAATTGTTTATTATTCCATATTTATTTTATTATCATAATTAATGTTTAATAAAAAATCTTAGACTATATACTAAATTAATCTGTAATTAATAATTAATGGTTGAGTAACTAACTTTTGAAGTTGAATCCACTAATATCTAATTGGTGTATGAATTTGTTCGACTTTATGTTATGAGATAAGATATCAATTGATGTGGTATATATATAAATCAAACAAAAGAACAATCGACGAAGTGAAAAATAGAACGAGAAACTTCACACCATGGAATAGTAACACAACGGAACACACAGATTTACGTGGTTCGGCAAATTACCTACGTCCACGGAGTTGCAGAGAATTTTATTACTGGAGTAATTTATATCAGTCGATCTTCTCAACTTACAAGAGGAATCTCTCACTTCGTTGCTCTCTCTACACAGAGACACAGAAGAAAATCTACACCGAGATACACCGAAGAAGACAAACTTACAAGAGAAATAAAATCAATTTCTCTTATGTCATAAGCCACCAAGAAGAAGTCAAGAGAGAACAATCTTCTTCTTATTATTTCTTCTTCCTTCTGCCGCAAGGAACTACTTCTTGCACCTTACTTCTTCTATCCCGAGGAAGCCTGAAGAAGAACACCAAAAACTGTGACTTCCCTGAAGGAGAACCGTGCTCTCTTCGCAATTTAAAAGAGGTGAGGGGCGGCGTCGCTTCCCAAATCGAAGGCGAGAGCAGTTCGCGTAACCGCACGGTCGCAGTCGCGACCGTTCGAGAATCGGAATAACAAGAGTGGGAATTTAGAGCGGGAGCGGGAAGCGTCAATTCGCAATCGAACGGGAGGGTTCTCACGATCGGGAGAGCGAGAGCGAGAAGGGGTCCAAACCGGGCTCCACACTAACAAATCTCCCACTTTGAGGTCGGTACACCTGCTACAACGTCTTCTTCCTTGAACTGATATTCTCCACGGGCAGTGTCGCTCTTTTCTTCAAACATGAATCATCCACCTCTGCAACTCAAAGCATCTATCTTCACTCCAAAAGACCAACTGAAGTTGTACATAACTTCAGTTTCTCATGAGTAAAACCCTCAGTCAACATATCAGCAGGGTCTAAATAGCCTTGCACCTCAAAGCTATTTCCTGGATTACACTTGTCTATGCTTACAACCCCCATTACATGGGCAATATCTTGTCTCTGCCGAAAGTCTTTTTCAATAAGTTTAGTCTTGTACCTCTTACTGTCATCACGCTCAGTCTTCACCCGATACACCCACTTGTTGTGTAATGTCTTCTTTCCTGGTGGAAGTTCTGTCAGCTCCCACTTGCTCGAACTTTCATCTTACAAAATTTCTTCATTATCTATAGTTCTTCGCCATCTATCTGCGGAACAATAGGAATGAGTGCCCCATACCCACCCTCCTCTTCAATTTCATCATCAATATAACTATGAACTGTCAGCAATAGTGCATTTTGTACTTCTTCAGATACCACATTTGCGATATCATTCTCCATATTCTTGGGATTCTTGCAATTCCTCTTTATGTGGTCAGTCTTGCCACAATTTCAGCAGGTTGCTTGCTGACTAAACTTTGATTTTGATCTCCCTCTCTTTGAGTTCCTTTTCTACCATCTCCCTCTGAAATCAACATTCAATGTTGAACTCGTACATGAGATCTCACATGAATCTTTTCTTCGCACTTCTTCAGCCAAAATTAAATCACGAATATCATCACATTTCAGTTTAGATTTACCTGCAAAACTGCTAATTGACATCCTCATGGCTTCCAAACTATTTAGCATTGATGCCAACAATATCAGCGCACATATCTCATCATCCAAATCAATTTCAACAGACAACAATTGATTTGTGATAATATTAAAATTATTCAGGTGTTCAGCAACATAAACACATTTCACCATCTTCAAGTTTAACAATTTCTTCATCAAGTGCACCTTGTTATTCACCGATGGCTTTTCATACAAACCTGATAAGGCTGTCATGAGATCTGTAGTCTTGCTTTCTTTGACAGTGTTGTCTGCAGCGAACCTCGATAGAGTCAAATGAATAACCTCTAAAACTTGTCGATCCAACAAATTTCATTCAGCATCATCCTTCCTTTCAGGTCTTTTCCTCAATAACTAAAGATGGAGTTTCTTCCCATAAAGGTAATATTCTATTTGCATTTTCCAATAACCAAAATCTGTGCCATCAAACTTCTCGATCTCTGAAATCTTCACTTCATCTATAGTCATCATTCTTCCTCAGATCGAACAAAGCTCTAATATCAATTGTTGTGAGATAAGATATCAGTTGATGTAGTATATATATAAATCAAATAGAAGAACGATCGACAAAACAAAAAATAGAATGAGAAAATTCGCACCAGAAAATAGTAACACAGTAAAACACGTAGATTTACGTTGTTCGACAAATTGCCTACGTTCACGGAGTTGCAGAGGATTTTATTGCTTTAGGAATTTACATCAGTCGATCATCTCGACTTACAAGAGGAATCCCTCACTTCATTGCTCTATCTTCTTCTCTCTCTATTCTTCTCTCTCTACACCGAGATACACTGAAGAAGACAAACTTACAAGAAAAATAAACCCAATTTCTCTTCTGTCATAAGTGATGGCAAGACAGGATCGTGGAGATTGATGTTCTTATTAGAAAATCGGATGTGCTATGCCAAAACTAAAAATAATTGATGGAAATTCTAATGAGATGCAAGAAACCGAACAATAAAACTGTCCCAAGGTTGGAACAAACCGAATTATATGTAGAACCTACGGTAAAATGGATGGATAGAGGTAAACCTTGACCCAATGCTCAACGCAAACAAGAACATTGGTATAAGACCGAAAACCTATGCTTAAGGTGAGGAAAAAACCTTGGTAGAATGGAAGACACCACAAACGGGGTGGAAATCCACTTGATAAGTCGGGAACGAACTTCTTAGGCGATGGCCTAGAGTTCTGTTGGAATCCTAAGGAAACTGTGGGAGACGACCCAAATGCAAGTTTTTTGGCCAGAATCAAAAGTCCTTTTTTCATTTGACATACGACTTATATATAGTTTAAAGCTTACAATCAAATAAAAGAGAAGATAAAATATATTCTAAAACAAATGAAAAACTACATCAAGTTGGCATGCAAGTCATTATTAAACCACAATAAAAAAATATAAAATATCCATCCATAATAATATGACTCCTTTATCCTTGGACTTAGAATAAGTTGACAAATCTTTGTGTTTCTTTCTCCTTGGATCCCCATGAATTGGCTTGAGTCCAAGCCTCCTGGACTAATCCATTAAGAGCTTGTTTCACCCTCTTTGCGCGGCATCTAGTAATTGACCCACATGGAACTTGCATTAAATCTTCTCTTGAAGTCATGTCATTGTCATCCATGATATCATTTGCATCAATAGGTCACCAAGAAGAAGCCAAGGGAGAACAATCTTCTTCTTCTTCTTTCTTCTTCCCTCCGCCGCAAGGAACTACTTCTTGCACTTTCTTTCCTCTATCCCGAGGAAGCCCGAAGAAGAACACCAAAAACTGTGACTTCCCTGAAGAAGAACCGTGCTCTCTTGGCAACTTAAAAGAGGTGAGGGGTGGCATCGTTTCACGAATCGCAGGCGGGAGCAGTTCGCGTAACCGTAAGGTAGTGATCGCGACCTTTCGCAATTGGAATAGTGGGAGTGGGAATTTGGAGCAGGAGTGGGAAGCGTCGATTAGCAATTGAGCAGGAGGGGGATCGCGATCTCTCGTGATCGGGAGAGCGAGAGCGAGAGGGGGTCCAAACCGGACTCCACACTAACACTTTAAAATACNTGAGGAAGCCCGAAGAAGAACACCAAAAATTGTGACTTCCCTGAAGAAGAACCGTGCTCTCTTCGCAACTTAAAAGAGGTGAGGGGTGGCGTCGTTTCACGAATCGTAGGCGAAAGGGGAGCAGTTCGCGTAACCGTAAGGTAGTGATCGCGACCTTTTGCAATTGGAATAGTGGGAGTGGGAATCTGGAGCAGGAGTGGGAAGCACCGATTAGCGATTGAGCAGGAGGGGGATCAAGATCTCTCGTGATCGGGAGAGCGAGAGCGAGAGGGGGTCCAAACCGGACTCCACACTAACACTTTAAAATACTATTTATTAATTAAAATTATTGTTTGGCCTGTTTAACATGCTAGCCAAATTTAATAATTTGTTTAAATGTGTTAATCAATAATTACTACATAAATTAGCAAGGTAATTTAATTTGATGGTTAAATTAAATTGAGGCATCACCTTATTTCCCATGACTTTCAATCAAGGACTAATCAGACAAGTCCATTTTATACAACTGAACTTTTTTTCTAAAAATAGTTGATGTNTCAACAATTACTACATAAATTAGCAAGGTAATTTAATTTGTGGTTAAATTAAATTGAGGCATCACCTTATTTCCCATTACTTTCAATCAAGGACTAATCAGACAAGTCCATTTTATACAACTGAACTTTTTTTCTAAAAATAGTTGATGTCCTCTTTATAAAATACATGAACACTAATTTTGTTATGCTACATAACATAATCAATAAACACATAACTTCATTGATTTTGGCTAACATTGCGGTCACTCACTTATAATTTTCTCAATTGCTTAAGAAATTATCAAATATAAAACAATTTATATATTTTCATTATTTATAACAAATCACTTTCTTAGGGTACATCACATTTTTAATTTTCACTTCATTCAAAAGAATTGTCAATTAGTAATAAATATTTAGTGATATTAGATATTAGATATGAGATATTGGAGAGATGGAGTTAGAGACGACTTTATACTATTAAGCAAGACAAGCTTATCGTTAAAGAGGATGTGAACAATTGCTCCATTTAAATGAAGAGAAAGCTTTAAGTAGGTGCCATTAGACAAAATGCTCTAATACCATGAAGGTAGGGCTATTTTTTTGGCTATGCAAGTAAATAGAAATGCTGAAAATCAAATAAAAGTAGAAAGAGTTTACAATTGTATTCATGTCTATTGGACATTTAAATTGAGAGAGGAGGTTAAAAGGACTTGATCAAGTACTAAAGCTACTTCACTAGAAAAATTGAGTGGCTATCACTAGTATGTTTATGTGAAGATCTCACTAGAATGTTTATGTGAAGAACTTTATGATTTTTTTTTTCTAATTTAAAGTGAGTATTCTGCATAATTATTTTAAACTCTCATGTTTCAATACAAATGTTGTTTTTAATCTTCAGCACAATACTACTTAGTCGGCACATGACAAGTGTATCACAACCTCCTTTAAACTCATTCTCCACCAAAATCTCCTGTCTAATAAGAGAGCTAAATACCCAAACAAGCAAGCCAACCTTATTCTTCTTTAGTGGGACTTGTGTTTTCTTTTCTCTTCCCGAGTGATCTAAAACAGGGAAATTAACTTACATACCACACAAAACTTATGTGTTTAAATATCTACCGCCTGATCATTTATATTTATATTTGTAACATCATTGTGGTAAGCTAATACATGGAAAAGATAATTTATTTTAAAAAGTAAAGATGGTATTTTAGATGCGATGTTAAAATATTTGAGTGATATGTACGTAAATAAGATAGCTTAGGTGGTTGATATGTAAAAAAGATCCGAGTCGTGTGGTTTCTATGCAAATGCCCCTTTAAAATAACACAGACGAGGAATAGAGACAAATGGAGGATAGGGGGTTCAATGGGTTTACTGGTGATAGAATCTATATATACAATCCAATTGTCAACATATTCTTGAGTAGATTCTTTGGCTTAGCAAGTGATAGAGACAGATTAATAAGTTCAATGGTCGCACACGTGGCTGGAAACTCGCTCTTTCCCTTCCCCCCTCTCTCTCTCTCCCAAAAACACGAAAAATTATTACATGCAGAGTTCGAATGCATTCGGACATGAAGATAGGGCTATTTTGAATAATGCATAACAATATTGTACATGAAATTCAGATGCACTGAAAAATATATTCGTCTCTCAAACGTTCAACTAAAAGTCAACTTCCCATCCTAAGAGTTTTCTTTGCTATGTTTATAAATATCTTATCATTGATTATATTTAATTGACAAATACAACTTAAAATATCCCTTATTATAAAAAAACAAAACTATTTATTTCTTATTAAATTATTATCATTGACCTCAACCCTAAACCCTAAAATTAAAGAACACGGGCGGGGCACATCTAACTGATGAGCCCATATATTTTATTCATGTTTTTTTGACATACATTAGTTATATGATTAGAAGTTATTATTTCTTAGAGATCTAAAATAATTTGCTTTCAAACCTAAAAGGAGAAATATGAAAAAATAAATAATCACCATTCAATCACTTGTGCAAACTTCAGAGTGAAAGAGCTCTGCCGCGATATTTTTTTCCCCACATAAAATATTACGTATGTAGTCCAGACAATAGTGTGGATCGCATCACGCCATGTGTACAATAGTGTGGGACGATCAACATCATTAACCGCACATCCGATAAAACATGATGTGATATTTTTTTCCTCTTCCCAACATCTACTTTGTCTTTGGCTCTCACAATTAATATGTAATAAATCTTCTTTACAAAAATCTTTGCATTCTAATAATTATTCATTCGACGTTAATGATGTTATTTTTGAATTATTTAGATAAAATTCCAAGCAACTTTCAATTATGGCAGGGTAATGGGGAGCAAATGAGCAATTGCTCTCCCCCACCCCCTTAAAAAAAGAGATTGATTTTGCCCCTAGCGATTATATTTTAAAAATATACAATGTATAAACTTATAACAGGAGTTTCTCTTATACACACAAAATCTTAAATGACACTCAACATTATATTAACTATTACAATAACGCTGTAGGAATTTACAAAAAATAAGTTAATAAAAGTTATAATCATATTTGATTTTTATTCAAATCTTGTTTAAATTGTATTTAAACTTTGTTCAAAACATATTCAAACCATACTTGATTGGTCAAATAATGATCAAATATTATTTAAAATTTATTGTGCTCCTTATTTCATATAAAATTTTATTCAATTGCGTTAATTTATCATGCAAGCAACTATCCATTTGCTACATCAAAATCATAAACTACAGTGTTAAGATCGCCATTAGATGAGGATCAAGGAAAAAAAAGTCTCTGAAACACCATGAAATCACCGCCACATGCTTAGCAACCTGATCAATATCACGACAACCCTGAGAAGTAGATTCTCCTTCCCCTGCCAGCAGAATACAGGACAAAATGTGAGCATTTTTAAGCTAAAATCATGACATAATTCTTGATAAATTCAGTCACAAGAGAAGAAGAATTGAATTAAGAACTCACCCCTTCACATTGCCTTCAATGATATTCATGTTTTGTAGCTGGTGGAGAATGTGGCGAGCAACTGCGCTACTGCTCTTACAGAAATGAGGAGGCCTGCTGCCATTTCTCTTCCGACCACCATACATCTTCTGAAACCCACCCACGCTAATGCCTTGTCTCAGATACATCTTCCTTGCCATGGAGGCTGCAATGAAGTGAAGTGAGTCATCTGTGTGGTAATTAAATGGGGGAGGTTGGACGCAACATGATGAGGGCATGGAAACAGAAATTGATTACCAGCTCTAATGTGCCAATCAGGGTCATATGGAGCAAGCTCTTTGAACCTTCCAGTTTTAACAATATCAGTCCAATGAGGAAGCTCGATCTATTTATTAAAACAGATGAACAACGTCAGAAATATAGCAACATGCATCAAACACCGCAATTTAAACCAATCATGGTGAGAAGTGGGCAGGGAAACTTGCGAATTTTGAATGGGAAGAAAAGAGAATCGACAGATTGTTTAGAAAACTCATTGGAAAAAAGAAAAAACCAAGGATATATGCCTATGCACATTGGAAAAATTAAAAATGGTAATGAGGTTGGGGTTCGGTTGGGGTTGGGGGTTGGGGGTTGGGGTTGGGGTTGGGGGTTGGGGAAAAATTATTCCATACGGATCGGACACCGCACGCAGCTTGCGTGCGGTGTCCGATCCAGACCGTAAATCACCTGATTTACAGTCCTGATGTATTTCCGTGGGCCCCACCTAAAATTTTTTGTTTTTTCTTTTTAAAAATGGAAATAATCCTGACCGTAGATCACCGTGATCTACGGCCAGGATCGGACACCGCATGTAGAGATGTATGCGGTGTCCGTACGCAATAATTACTCGGGGTTGGGGGTTGGGGATAATAGTAAATAGAGTTTAAAGATAAAATTTTAGAGTTTAATGAAATGATAGGATGATGGCTGCTAAGAAAATTATGCATGTGATCAATGTATATGTTTTTGGGAAAAGTTTGACGAACAATTATTTCTTATAACCAACAAAGAATGCATAGCTGTTGGAGTGATTGAAATGGCCACATAAATTATAGTCCGATGGACTAATACATGGCAGGATATTAAAGAAGAGGATATAAAAAACACAATGTGATGTAAAATATGATTTGGTAATACTTCATAATCATCCAATAACAAACAATTATTTTAATAAATGAGAAACAGCATTTAATTACATGTGAAATTAGGAGTACCAAATCATAAATAATTTGTTTCTTTTATATACATACATAATATATATATATATATATATA
>JXCR01142684.1:53563-76417 GCA_002079205.1 Phalaenopsis hybrid cultivar
ATATATATAATAAAGGGGCAGCTCGTAGCTCCCTACGTGTTAAATAAAGCAGGAGATTACAAAAAAGAGGAGGGAGAGAGGATCCCCACTAAAAACCCAAAAAAAAATATGAAATCCCAAGGGTTCCTCTATGTATGTGTGTGTGTGTATTCGCGTGCCCCTTCGTCTGGCTCATTTATTGTGGTCTTTGGTGTAAGTACCTTAGGTCGGGGGTTCGATCCATGCATAGATCGAATTGCACACCTGTCTGAAATGGGGGTCCACCCCTCAGTCAGGCTTTAGGGTTGATCAGCAATCAGCCTTTAATATATATATATATATANTGCAATTAGAGGCTCACCTTTGTGCAATTGAAAATATTTTCGCATCAAGACATAGGCCTAGCTCGGATTGCGTCCATACACCTCAGAATTGCGGAGGCACGCAATAAAATGTGTTTCGCGTCAAAAAACGACGAGCTAATCATCTTGTATTCGATTTAGGTATTTAAAATCAACTACTCTAAAAAATGTAAGCTTTTGTCTCCCTCATCCTCTCGTCTCGCTCTCACAAACTAAACAATGCCTCCTACAGCACTGAACGCCATCACCATCACCGACGATATTGCCACCTGATTCTCCTATCGTTGGCGCCACCACAGCTACCTGTTGTTCTGTTATTCAAACCGTTAAGATCCCGTCTACCGCAATCTCCTGCCTCTCATCTCGGTTTCCCGCATCGGATGACACAACTCATACATGCCACGAAAATGACAGAATAATCATATTTCATTAATGATTAATTATTTATTTATTTCAACTCATTTCATGCATACCACTAAATTCCTATAAACATATCTAATATCTAAACTTCAATTTTTACATACACACTACCTAATCAATGCATGAAACGATGTAATTTACTTTTTTTTTAATTAAAATTATAATAATTTTGATGTGATATGAAAGTTTTTGGAGATATAAATGTAAAAAATATGTTTTGATGTGAGTTATATAAATACATTAAAATTGTTTGTTATGTTGTATGTAAATGCCCTTATCTAAAATGTTTTGATCAAAATTTAGGAGTTAGATATGCAAATACATTGGAATTGACTATTGAGTGGTTTTGATCAAAATTTATCAATTTTTATCATGTTATTATGTTCATATATTTTCATTTCATATATTTATAAATTATGATGCTATTATATATATTTTTGCCCATTTATTTTGACTTCGTAATTTTCAAATTGTGAGACTTACCCCTTATACCACATCAAGGTTTAATTTTGAACATTGATTGAGAATAAAAAATTAATCTAAAGAAATTATGGATATAGGATAAGACGATTGGATTTGAAAAATAAGAAATTGTCAATCTTTGAAAATGCATTGCAAAAAAATGCAAATTGAAATTCATTAGTTGAGCCAAACCTATCATGAGAAAAGATAACCAATTCAATTAAGGAAATTGGTATAGAAATCTTACGAGTGTCCAGTCACTGGGGAGTAAAGAGAAAAACAAGTTGTTAAGGAAAAATAGCCCACTTTTAAAAGTTGGCACTTGCATAACATTTGAGGCTTATAATGATTATGAAATAGGAAAAAAAAAAGTCTTACAAAGAAGGTAGTAAGAAAAACAAAAAGCTATGATTTCTATGATTAGCATAATAGTTAAGCTAATTAATAAGAGGAAGAATTTTTATCAAATAAGGTGCCTTAAAAATGAAAAATATGATATATTGGTTAAAGATAATTTTTTTACTCAAATATTTTAATAAAAATGAAATTAGGAAAAATGTATTTTAAAAAAGCATAAAAAATAATATAATTTAGTATATTATAAATTCAACAAAAGAACGAGTTAGCACTAAAATAAATGTTTAAAGTAAGTCTTTAAGTCTAAATGAGCTGCACAATAAGATTTAGTGTAATGGTGAATATTAAAATTATTTATTGACATATCCTTTCAATCCAATTTTGAAAACTAATAGGGAGTCAAATGATTGGAGTAAATCATTGTAATATAAATATTTAAGAACAAAAGTTTTGTTCAAAATTAAGCTAACTATAAAGGAGTCAAAACTTCTAAGTCATACAATAAAGTTGTGGAAATGAGCAAGGAAACATAGACTCAAAAATTACATAAATTTTAGATATAATATGATCATAATTTATTAAAAGTAAGTGAAAATATGACACTCAATAGGACATAATGGAGAAAAAAAGATTCATGTAGCCAACCCCACTGAGTGGGATAAAGGCTTGTTGTTGTATACATATAAAGAAAAGTTGGTTTCATACTAGCAATATCTAATATGACACTCAATAGGACATAATAGAGAAAAAAGATTTATGTAGCAAACCCCATTGAGTGGGATAAACACACACACTTTCACACACACACATATTAGAGTTGTTACTTGTGTTCGAACAAGAAGAGGATTGACCCACTATTTTCCTATTTCAGTTGGATTACATCAGAAATCGGCTTTAAGCCAATATCTTTTTTACTTTAGTTATGGATGTTCTTACTAGAAATTTATAGGAGGATGTACATTAGTGTATCTTCTTACTAGAAATTTATAGTTTAGGAAAGACATGAATTATGGAGGTCTACATTGGAGACTAAAAGTCTTCGTTTGAGTAGATCTAAAACTGAATACATGGAGAATAATTTTAGTAGTAGTAGCTCTAATAGCAAGAGTTGTAACTATTGGTAATCAAATCATTAAAAGGTGTGAAAGTTTTAGAAATCTCGGGTCTATTTTTCATAGTGATAGTGATATAGATGGAGAAGTTACTGGTAGAATTCAAGTTGGTTGGTTGAAGTGGATAAATGCATCAGGCCTGTTGTGAATAGAAAAGTACCGCTTAGACTTAAAAGGAAAATTTTATAAGATAGCGGTGAGCTCTGCAATGCACTATAATGCAGAATGTTGGCCTTTAAAAGAGAAGCATAAAACAAAGTTAAGTGTTGCCGAGATGAGAATGCTTAGGTTGATGAGTGGCTTGACACTTGGAGACAAAATGTGAAATGAATATATCCGTGATAGGGTTGGTGTATCCGGTGACTGAAAAGATTAGAAAGAGTAGTCTTAGAAGGTTTGGTCACATTAAACGTTGACCATATTATGATCCGGTTATGAGAGTAGATGTTTTAGATTAGACTTATGTTAAGAAAGACGAAGATAGACCAAAAAAGACTTGGACATATTGTATAACAATAATCTTAATCTATTACAATTAAATGAGAATATGACATTCAATAGAAATCCAAAGAAGCTATCTTGAGCAAAGCCCTTTCATTTTGTAGAAATTAGGGAAAGAAGATGCTGTTTTATGGGCTTCCACCTTAAATTAAAATGATCTTATTTCACTTTTCAGTTTGAAATAGGATTAGGCCGTACGGCCCATTAGAAATGAATGGGCTATTTGACTATAATATGGAAATAGTATGCAAATTTAATAACAATTATGTAAAAATATAATTAAAAATTTTTAAATTTATTTTAAAAAATTATATAAAAAAAATTACGCTAATTAATCCTTAAAAAATGATTAACTATGACCATTTACTATCATGAATCTTTGATCAAAAATTAATAAATAATAATTTAATGAAGAATTTTTAAAACTAATGCCACTGATACCACATTAGCTAATGGTTTATGCCTATTTGATATATTATTTATTAATTAAATACACTGTTTGGTATATTTAATGTTTTATGTGTATATGTATGCCTAATTAGAATCCCTTACCAATTTAATAATTATTCAAAAATTAATTATCCTAATTCAGCAAGTTTTTTTAAATATGTTAATAAATAATTAATATCAATTTAGCTATGCAATTAGAGGTTATCATAATCATCGACACGTTGANAACACTGTTTGGCATATTTAATGTTTTATGTGTAAATTTATGCCTAATTAGAATTCCTTACCAACGTAATAATTATTCAAAAATTAATTATCCTAATTCAGCAAGTTTTTTTAAAATATGTTAATAAATAATTAATATCAATTTAGCTATGCAATTAGAGGTTATCATAATCATCGACACGTTGGAGGCTACTATAAGAGTTTATATTGCATGCTTGAAGGCCACCAAAAAAATTATGGTTAGGCATGAATCTCATTGTATTTTAGATAAAAGATCTTTCTAATTTAAATTCAATTTGTATATGGTTAAGCTTTGTTTTCAAAAAAAAAAAAAAAGTTATAATCAAACTGACCCTCTTGACAATATCAGCCCAGTGACACTGAAAGTGATTCAATATGAGTCCAAATAATCCTGGATCAAGCACTTGAAGTATATTCAAATGTTTTAGAATTTCAACTGAAAGGTTAAATTATCTCAAAAATTCGATATACTTATATTCAAATAAAGCAGCTCTACAACAGTAATCTAACGAGCCCAATATCATTAATTTTGAGGTCATTAAAGCATTTAAATGTTAAAAAATTACATGTAATCAAGAAAATCAACATAGAATATATATTATAAAATTTAATATTATGGATGAATTTGTCAAAATGTCTCTTCTCGAAACTATCAATAGGGTCTCATTCATCACATATGAGTGAGAGAGATAGGTGATGAAACTGGTCAAAAAAATTACAAGTGAACGACAACTAGTTATTGTCAATCACTACATCAATTGTTGCAGTCAGATGCAGTAGTTGTAGCCATCATCTACGACTTTTATAGCAAATTATGTTTGTTGTACCTAAGGACTATAGTTATTGTAGCTCAACTACGATTTTTGCAGCTAACTACTATTATTGTAGACATAACCTACAGTTGTCGTAATTTAATTATGATTGTTTTAGCCAAACTACTCTTATACATTTGTTATTATTAGTTTTTATAATCTCATATTTCCCTAATTCAAAAGAATAATATACCTCTACTTTTAATTTTCTAATGCTTTATTTTAACTAGGCTTGGCCCACTAATTTTATTCATTTCTAGGAATTTTTCACGTAAAAAATATTGTTGTTTCATGCACTTTTGTTTATGTGTGTGCAGACAAATTATATTGAGCTAAGGCTTATGATTTTTCTTCCTATTTAGCAACAAGGCTATCTCAAAATTCATATATTATTATGAGGGAGACAGAATTATGGATAAATTTTTATCTATATAAACTTATATAATTTTTATTTGCATATCTTTTAGAATTAACCTTTTAAGTTTGTAATAGCTTATATTAAATATGTGAGAATCATGAAAGAAACATCATTTATTTTCTATAAATTTATTGTGAATTTACACAACCAAATTACTTGATTATATTAAACTCTTATATTTCTATTAGAATGTTGTTTTCTCTTATTGAATTTTAAACCTTCAATGCAATTTGCATGGAAACATCAGTGTATTGTGAGCTCCTCTGCTTAATTTTCCTCTATTACCCGTCCTCTTGCGATAGAGTTGAANCAAGTAGGTGCCATTAGACAAAATGCTCTAACACCATGGAGGTAGGGCTATTTTTTTGGCTATGCAAGTAAATAGAAATGCTGAAAATCAAATAAAAGTAGAAAGAGTTTACAATTGTATTCATGTCTATTGAGAATTGTGTTCTCTTTTCTCTTCCCGAGTGATCTAAAACAGTGAAATTAACTTACATACCACACAAAACTTATGTGTTTAAATATCTACCGCCTGATCATTTATATTCATAGTTGTAACATCATTGTGGTAAGCTAATACATGGAAAAGATAATTTATTTTAAGAAGTAAAGATGGTATTTTAGATGTGATGTTAAAATATTTGAGTGATATGTACGTAAATAAGATAGCTTAGGTGGTTGATATGTTAAAAAGATCCGAGTCGTGTGGTTTCTATGCAAATGCCCCATTAAAATAACACAGACGAGGAATAGAGACAAATGGAGGATAGGGGGTTCAATGGTTTTACTGGTGATAGAATCTATATATACAATCCAATTGTCAACATATTCTTGAGTAGATTCTTTGGCTTAGCAAGTGATAGAGACAGATTAATAAGTTCAATGGTCGCACACGTGGCTGGAAACTCTCTCTTTCCCTTCCCCCTCTCTCCTAAAAACACGAAAAATTATTACATGCAGAGTTCGAATGCATTCGGATAAGAAGGTAGGGCTATTTTGAAAAATGTATAACAATATTGTACATGAAATTCAGATGCATTGAAAAATATATTCGTCTCTCAAACGTTCAACTAAAAGTCAACTTTCCATCCTAAGAATTTTCTTTGCTATGTTTATAAATATCTAAATATCTTATCATTGATTATATTTGATTGACAAATACAACTTAAAATATCCCTTATTATAAAAAAAAACAAAACTATTTAATTTCTTATTAAATTATTATCATTGACCTCAACCCTAAACCCTAAAATTAAAGAACACGGGCGGGGCACATCTAACTGATGAGCCCATATATTTTATTCATGTTTTTTTGGCTTACATTAGTTATATGATTAGAAGTTATTATTTCTTAGATAGCTAAAATAATTTGCTTTCAAACCTAAAAGGAGAAATATGAAAAAATAAATAATCACCATTCAATCACTTGTGCAAACTTCAGAGTGAAAGAGCTCCATTGCAATATTTTTTTCCCACATAAAATATTACGTATGTAGTCCAGACAATAGTGTGGATCGCATCACGCCATGTGTACAATGGTGTGGGACGATCAACATCATTAACCGCAAATCCGATAAAACATGATGTGATATTTTTTTCCTCTTCCCAACATCTACTTTGTCTTTGACTCTCACAATTAATATGTAATAAATCTTCTTTACAAAAATCTTTGTATTCTAATAATTATTGATTCAACGTTAATGATGTTATATTTTGAATTATTTAGATAAAATCCCAAGCAACTTTCAATTATGGCAGGGTAATGGGGAGCAAATGAACAATTGCCCTCCCCCACCCCCACCCCCTTAAAAAAAGAGACTGTTTTTGCCCCTAGCGATTATATTTTAAAATATACAAGGTATAAACTTATAACAGGAGTTTCTCCTATACACACAAAATCTTAAATGACGCTCAACATTATATTAACTATTACAATAACGCTGTAGGAATTTACAAAAAAATAAGTTAATAAAAGTGAAAATCAACATAGACTATGTAATTTAGAGTTTAATATTCTAGATGAATTTATCAAAATGTCTCCTCTAAAACTATCAATAGGGTCTCATTCTTCACATATGAGTGAGAGAGATAGGGGGTGACAACTAAGCCATTACCAAATGAAACATCAGTGTATTGTGAGCTCCTCTGCTTAATTTTCCTCTATTACCCGTCCTCTTGCGATAGAGTTGAAGCCATGTAGCTAATCAAATAGTTGAAGAAACTATGGGATTAAAACTATTTGTTAAGCTAAATTTCCTTCAAAAAGACAAGCCTTGTAGGCTATTAAAAGCTGAACTTTCATTAAATTTAACATTAGAATGCAATGGTTATTGGAGCCTATGAGAACACGGTGACACACGAAAAGTATAATTTAGGTTTGTTAGATTGATTGGACCTTGTTTCTTTTGTTTGGAAAGATCTCAGATTTTTCTAGAGTCAAGAAAAGCTAAATTGCCATTTAAATTGTTCTTTTTAGTTCATTTCAAAACAATAAAATAGTTGATTTGATACATTCTTTTATAGTACACATAAAAAATACAATAGTTATGATAGGTTAAGCTGAGCCTTTTTAGAAGAAGAAACATTCAAACTTCAATTGAATATCATTTAGAACTCTGATCTCAAGAAATTACAATANCCTCAGATTTTTCTAGAGTCAAGAAAAGCTAAAATGCCATTTAAACTGTTCTTTTTAGTTCATTTCAAAACAATAAAATAGTTTATTTGATACATTCTTTTATAGTACACATAAAAAATACAATAGTTATGATAGGTTAAGCTGAGACTTTTTAGAAGAAGAAACATTCAAACTTCAATTGAATATCATTTAGAACTCTGATCTCAAGAAATTACAATAAAATTGACCAGCTCAGTAGGACAAACACAATGACACGGTTTGGTCCAATTCAAGCTAAATCAAGCTCATATCGAGCAGTTAAGCCAATTTTTAAATTTTATGACATCCAATTGGAAGGTCAGACAAAATCCAAATCTGATAAGCTTATAATCAAATTGAGCATCTCAACAAGTCAAATCTAGCAAGCCCAATATCACTCAATTTTGACATTATCAACGCACTATAAAATATGGCTGCTGGAGAGGCATAGATTCATTTATTATTTGGAAGGCCTCTCCTAGACTCTATAAATAGAGTCACCCNAACATCCAATTGGAAGGTCAGACAAAATCCAAATCTGATAAGTTTATAATCAAATTGAGCATCTCAACAAGTCAAATCTAGCAAGCCCAATATCACTCAATTTTGATATTATCAACGCACTCAAATGTCCACAAAATGTAATTCAATCAAGAAAATGTGGCTGCTGGAGAGGCATAGATTCATTTATTATTTGGAAGGCCTCTCCTAGACTCTATAAATAGAGTCACCCCTCATTATTTTTAATTATATGATCCACATTTTTGGCATCCTCCTACTTATTGCATTAATATCCTAACAATCATTTTACACACAAGCATACGAAATTAATGACAGATTAAATAATTGAAAATTCAGTATTACCTACCCCCTCCCAAATATTATGACATGTACTTTTTGTCAATTATTATTTTCAATAACGGGATTAATGAAAACATAAATAAAACTATGAAAAGAATTAATATCTAAATAGTTATTATTTGTATAAAAAAGGTAAAATTGGCGCATCAACTTCATATGCATTTTTACTGGTAATTTCAAATTCAGTTTAACAAATATTTTTTGTTGATTATCATTTGCAACATTTACATAGTTGATAAATAATAAAAAAATAAAGGAAATTTATTTACATGCCACACAATTCTTATGTAATTACACATCTAACCCCATAAAATTTAATAATTTACACTTACAAGCTATTGGTGTCATAAAGTTGTGCGTGAAAATGCTCATTTCACTTTTNATAAAGGAAATTTATTTACATACCACACAATTCTTATGTAATTACACATCTAACCCCCCAAAATTTAATAATTTACACTTACAAGCTATTGGTGTCATAAAGTTGTGCGTGAAAATGCTCATTTCACTTTTAGAAAATAATTATGATGATATTTTGCTGTGATTTTGGAGATTCCAATTATATGCATATAAATATGAATGCTTAGGTTTTATGTATGTAAACCACAAAAAATAAAGGATTGTAGGAATGAAGCAAATGACAAGGAGGCAGTTTTACTAATTAATTATTTATTTAATATATTGGAGCATGCATTGCCGTAAAAGATAGAACAACAACAGAGCCAAGTCGAGATTTGTGACATTTAAACTGTAGGAGTAGTCATCAAATGAGCTTTTGCTTGAAACGAGCGATGGATAAACAAACAAGAAGTAACAATGGCTTGCATTGACTTCGAAATATTGTCCTGACATTAAGAATTTATCATGTATTGGCAATACACACAAAACCATTTGCAGGAAACAAGAGAAAGTAGTTGTCATTTGGTCGCCTTCCTTTGCCATCAAAACTAAATGTGTGAATTTTATAAAAGCAGCCAAAGCTACAAAGGTCACAAACAAAAGCAAATCAGACTGTAATTCATTTGTGACAATGTTATTAAAATCAGCGCAGGTCCACTGAACGATTCTGCTCAACATCAAGGCTATGTTTTTGGCTGACGTTTTGGGCCAAAGTAGTTGGTGACCAACCCCATAATGGCAAACCTACAAGATTATCTGTATTTCATACTACTGCAATCACAAGTCACAACCGCACAATACACACACACACATCATGGACATGAGCACAATTTAATGAAAGATGAACTGAAAAATGTGAATGGACATATTCAGATTTTACTTACATCATGGCCATGGATATCTGTTTCAGATCGTTTTCAAAGTTCCTCATGTTCACAAGAGATTCAGCACAGAAAATAATAGCCAGCCATGAGCACAATTTATACTGCAGATCAAATCATGAAACAGGTCAATATCCCCTGTTGTTCATTGTTGGTTAATAAAAAAATCAGCTGCTGTATGTGTAGAAATAAAGCAGCATAAAATTTCTCAAAAATCAATCCAAGATAATGAAAAACACCAAAATAAAACATACTTAGAACTTGTTTTATACTCACAAGCAACACCAGGCAAAATTTACCAACTCATAACTAAGAGCTCAACACCGTATATGCAGTCAAAAAAAAAAAAGGTGCTCGGACAGAAGAAGCAACACTTTGAGGTTCATGTTTCAATGTGCCTTGCAGACACTCCGGCTAAAACACAACGGGGTAAATAAACTCGACACTTAATAGTTTAAACATGTAGAGTGAAAAGGAAAATAAAAAAATTATTATATTTCAAAGCGGCTGCTTGAACCATCCACAGATGAAATCTAAAATGGGATTTGGTCAACTATATACAAGAAAATGTGACCAAATTTCACATTCGTGTTGTAGTTTTTGGGAGCAGAAAACAATAATTATTCCTCAACTATTCCGTAGGAAACATTGTAAGATAAACAGCGGGGGAAGCCTACCAAGAAATCCACATGCTTAAACCAAGGAAAAAAATTTCAACTTAACAACAATAAGAAATTCCAAAAAAAGGATATCTTAACAAGGAAGATAGATACTAAAAAAATAAAACTATCTAAAATTGCAACACTCCCCTCAAGTTAGAGCATAGATATCTACCATGCCCAAATTATTATAAATAGCTCAAAACTAGGCTTGAAAAGCTTTTGTAAAGATATCTGCTATTTGTTGAGTAATATTAATAAATGGCATGCAAATAGCTTCACCATCACTTTTCTCTTTTATGAAGTGTATGTTAATCTCCACATGTGTGATCATGCTACATTGGATTTTTATATTAGTTATGAATTTTTTATTATCAAAGTACAACTTCATTGTCATGTTATCTTGATCCACAATTCTTCAAGAATTCTCTTCAACCATAACATGTGACATACTCTATTAGTCATAGCTCTAGATTCTGCCTCAAAACAAGTTGCAATCACATTTTGTTTCTTACTTCGCCATGTAACCAAGTTTCCCTAAATATACGTAAGGTATCCAAAATTCGATCCACTGTCAATTACTGATTCTGCCTAATTTGCATCAGAGTATTTCTCAATATTTTGTTGTGTGGTCTTTTGAAAGAGTAAGCCCTATTTTGGCGTACAGTTTACATATTTGAGAATCCTATTAAATGTCACAAGGTCTCTTTCAAAAAGTGAATAGATAAATTGATTTATCAAACTCATAGTAAATGTGATACCTGGTCGCATATGTGATAAGTATATCAACTTTTCCACCAACTTTTAATATCGAACAGTATTCACTAGGTCGCCTTGTTTCCCATCTCCCAATTTTTTATTGGTCATTAGAATGTTTGTAGGCATACACCCACTCATCTCAATTTCCTTTAGAAGAACAAGAACAAACTTCCGTTGGGAAATAGCAATCCCTTTCTTCGATCTAGCAGCCTCCATGCCAAGGATATATCTCAGAGGTCCCAAGTCCTTGATCCCACAGATGATAGGGAAGTCTTTAAACAGATCATCTCATATACGTCATCTCTGGTAAGAATTGGCATCCACACACACAAGCAATAAGACCAACTTCTCATCCTTTGAAAGTTTGAAAAATATTTTAATCTCCTTGTCATTAAGTGTACCCCTAACCTTTAACAAATAGTGTCAAACTTCTCAATAAAGCTAGGAGGTGCATCCACATACAACTCTAAGTAACCCATTGAGAGTCCTTTCTTATATGCAGTTGTTGTAAGGGCCAGTTAATGTTAGCTGCAGGTGATAGAACTCTTACAAAATTTAGTTTTGCAATTGGGGCGAATGTCTTTAAGTAATCAAGCCTTGTACCATTCTAAAAAGTCATTGAAATTATATTTGACTGTAAACACTCATTGGCACCGGACAATTATCTTTCCTCTAGATAGATTTATCAATTCCCACGTCCCATTTTTTTCAAGAGCTTTAAACACCTCGAAAACAGTCTCCTTCCACTTAAGAATTTCAAGATATCCTGCATAACATTAGGAATCTTCATACAAGACAATTGTGAGATAAAAACATGACAAGTGGGTGAGGTTTTCATATGACATAATGGGATAATGGGTGTTGGGTGCACGACCTTTCCTCCTTAAAAGCAACCATCAGAAGACTAGACTCAATAGACTTAGGATTAGAATTAGACTCAGGTTCAGGATTAGAAGACTCAGAACGTGAAGATGAAATGAAATGAATATAGAGTAAAGGATTAGTGAGGATATTACCCGGAGAGTTCCTGGTTTTGGCAGTGTAAAGGATCCGTAGGCCGTTTCTTTTAAGTAGACTTCTGCAGCAAGTAGACAATATCAAATGGTAACAATGTCATCATTCTTTTCTTTTGNAATTAGCAGTACGGCTCCTCCCTTTGTCCAGAGTAAAACCTAAATAAGTTAAAGGTAACATAGCCTTCTGAAAATCAGTATAATCCATAATCCAATCTTTCTTAGCAACAGAAACAAACTTAGAACAGTAGAAAAAATACTTAGAAGTATTAAAAACTAAACCAGAAATATCTTGAAACCGAGTAATCTCATCCCAAACACGCTTAATGGATCTTTTATTAGCATTAGTAAAAATAATCATATCATCAACAAAACTTAAATGAAAAATACCAAGCTTACCTTTATTCTTCTAATTCAAAGATGGATAAGAATGAAAGAGATTATCCACTCTTCTAGAGAAATAATCAAAATCAGTAATAAAAAGATATGGTGAAAGCGGTTTGATTCATACTAATAATTTGAGCAAGAATATGTTGAAGCCTTTTCACCATAATTTTGGAAATAATCTTAGCTAAATCCTTATTAGGACAAATAGGTCGAAAAGCCTCCCAAGTAATAACATTACTCTTCTTAGGAATCAGAGCAATATTAGAAGATTTGAAATAATTAGGCAAATCTTTACCTCTGAAGAAGTCCTGTATACCCTTAACCACATCTTTATGAATAATATCCCAACCATTTTCATAGAATTCAGCCGTAAAGCCATCTGGCCCCGCAGCCTTACCAACCTCCATATGATCAATGATTTCTTTAATATCCTCACTACTAGGAATACTAGTTAGTGAGTTATGATCAATCATGATTCTATTATCATACAACATATGATCAATGGTAACCTGCGGCCTATCATCACTGCCAAACAAGTTAGAGAAATGCTGAATACCATTACTAATAATATCAGCAGAATTAGTTAGCACAATACCATCTATGATAGTAATTTTATTAATCATATTGCAATTTCTACGATTCTTTATGCAAGCATGAAAAAAAAGCAGAGTTTTCCTGTCACCATTAAGGAAGTTATGTTTAGCTGTTTTTTGGGCATAAAAATTCTCCTCCATATTAATGACATCCGTCAGCTGTTGTTTCCCTTTAAGCAACAAATCAATATCAATAAAATTGTCAGCAAAATCAGCTTCAAGAGTTTTAACATTCTCTTCAAACCGCTCAATATTTCTATGAAGACTACCAAAGACCGTCCAATTCCACTTTCTAAGAACTTTTGCAAAATTTTTTGAAAACCAGCAGACCCAACAACCATAGTCTTCCAATTATCTTTAAGCAATTGGAAATAACTATCATGAAGAGTCCACATATTAAAAAATCTAAACTGATAATGCTTCTCAAAAGCATTATTCCAAATTTTTAATAATATAGGCGCATGATCAGAAGCATTAATGGATAGATGTTGAACTTTATGTTGAGAAAATCTACTAATCCAAGAAGAATTGACAACAAAACGATCAAGCCTTTCAAACACTCTATACCTCTATGCCAAGTAAAAGTGTTCCCAATATAACCCAAATCATAAAGCCCAACATCTATCAAAGTCTCATTGAATTCAGTGACGAGGGAAAAATTAGGAGGAATTCCCCCTTTCTTTTCAGAACTAGAAGAATTAAAATCTCCACCCATCAACCAAGCTTCTTAGTATCATTGATGGATTTAATTAAAGTCCAAAGCTCAATACGAGCCTTCTTATTACATCGAGCATAGATAATAGTGAAAAGGAAAGATTCATTAAGATAACAAACACGAAGATGGAGTAGTTGAATATGATTGATAAGAATATCAATACTCAAAAAATCCTTCCATAAAAACAAAATTTTATTATTAATATTTGCAATAGATTTGAAAGCACCAAATCTCCTCAAATGTTTATAATTATTATCAGCAACAACCATAGACTCCAAAAAGCAAAACAAAATTAAGATTATAAGCACAAATCAAATTATTAAGCCTATTAGAAGCAGAAAGCTTAGTAATGCCTCTAATATTCCAGATAAGAGAGTTAAACTTCATCATTACCAAACTTTCCTCTAATAAAATCAGAATTAACAAGCAATTCAGGCTTCTCCAAATTCTTTTTTAAGGATGGAGAAAGATAAGCATCAGGATTAAGATAGCTTAATTCTCTACTACCCTTAATTTTTCTTTTCTTGGTAGATGTTTGAACCATCCAACCTTCTTCCAGTTCTTGCCGAGTAAGCGCAAGCGCAAGAAATTCAAGAGCTTTCTGCAAACTCTGATGATGTTCATCGAGGAGCAATTAGAACTCTTGTACAAATTGTTTCAATCTCTAAAATTTTCTCCACTATGTTTTGCGCTTTAGTACAATATGGTAACTATTTAGTTACTGTAATGATATGTGTTACTGTTAATTTTTTTCATTTTAAGATAATTGATTATGAAAACTTATCATATGACTAGATCTAAATTATTTTTCTCTTATATACCATGTGAGACACTAAAAATGTCAAAATTATCAATGCTTCCCTCTTGGTAATTGTCAGGATAGGAACTATTAAATTCACATCGTTGTTAACATTTCGTGATGTTTTCCATCGTTGTTAACTCTTGGGCTTTGCTACTCACCAATCAAGTGCCAAGTTAGTATTACATTTCTCATAAATAGAACATTCAATAAAGTTTTAAATTTTGACATAGAACTTATCTAACAAATCATCTCTAATCTTTTTTACCTCTAAATTAGTTATGATTAAGGAAAACTTGACCTTCGAGCAAAAAAAAAAGTATTTGTTGGTTATGCTCCTAACGAAAAGGGGTATAAATGTTTTAACTCTAATTGTAAAAAAAATGTTAGTTACCATGCATATCATTTCTTTTTTTAATTACAATCTTCAAATCGAAGACTAATAAAATAACCCCCCTCCCCTCCCGCTCAAATTTTGATTGTTCAACCTGAAAAATTAAATCATATTATGCCAGAGGAAAAAGGATTCATGTAGCCGACCCTACGTAGTGGGATTAAGGCTTTGTTGTTGTTGTTGTTGTATTATGCCAGAGGAAAATAGGCCTTCTTTTAGATATTGAGGACAATTCAGGTTTCCTTACAGTGTCATCTTGTGATGTTCATAACAAAGAAGAAACAAACAAAAGAAAAGAGTGATGACATTGTTACCATTTGGTCTACTTAAAAGAAAGGGCTTACGGATCCTTTGCACTGCCAAAACCAGGAACTCTCCCGGTAATATCCTCACCGATCCTTTACTCTACATTCATTTCACTTCATCTTCACGTTCTGAGTCTTCTAATCCTGAACCTGAGTCGAATTCCATTCCTAAGTCTATTGAGTCTAGCCTTCCGATGGTTGCTTTTAAGGAGGAAAGGTTGTGCACCCAACACCCATTATCCCATTATGTCATATGAAAACCTCACCCACTTGTCGTGCTTTTATCTCACAATTGTCTTGTATGAAGATTCCTAATGTTATGCAGGATATCCTAAAATTCCTAAGTGGAAGGAGGCTGTTGTCGAGGTGTTTAAAGCTCTTGAGAAAAATGGGACGTGGGAATTGATTGATCTATCTAGAGGAAAGATAATTGTCCGGTGCCAATGAGTGTTTATAGTCAAATATAATTTCGATGGCTTTTTAGAATGGTACAAGGCTTGATTACTTAAAGACATTCGCCCCAATTGCAAAACTAAATTTTATAAGAGTTCTATCACTTGCAACTAACATTAACTGGCCCTTACAATAGCTGCATATAAAAAAGGACTCTCAATGGTTTACTTAGAGTTGTATGTGGATGCACCTCCGAGTTTTATTGAAAAGTTTGACACTATTTGTTAAAGGTTAGGGGTACACTTAATGACAAGGAGATTATAAAATGTTTTTCAAACTTTCAAAGGATGAGAAGTTGGTTTTATTGCTTGTGTGTGTGGATGCCAATTCTTACCAGAGATGACGTATATGAGATGATCTGTTTAAAGACTTCCCTATCATCTGTGGGATCAAGGACTTGGGACCTCTGAGATTTATCCTTGGCATGGAGGCCGCTAGATCAAAAAAAGGGATTGCTATTTCCCAACGGAAGTTTGTTCTTGTTCTTCTAAAGGAATTGAGATGAGTGGGTGTAGGCCTACAAACATTCTAATGGCCAATAAAAAATTGGGAGATGTGAAACAAGGTGACCTAGTGAATACTGTTCGATATTAAAAGTTGGTGGAAAAGTTGATATACTTATCACATATGCGACCAGGTATCACATTTACTATGAGTTTGATAAATCAATTTATCTATTCACTTTTTGAAAGAGACCTTGTGACATTTAATAGGATTCTCAAATATGTAAACTGTACAGCAAAATAGGGCTTACTCTTTCAAAAGACCACATAACAGAATATCGAGAAATACTCTGATGCAAATTAGGCAGAATCAGTAATTGACAGTGGATCGAATTTTGGATACCTTACGTATGTTTAGGGAAACTTGGTTACATGGTGAAGTAAGAAACAAAATGTGATTGCAAGTTGTGTTGAGGCAGAATCTAGAGCTATGACTAACAGAGTATGTCACATGTTATGGTTGAAGAGAATTCTTGAAGAGTTGTGGATCAAGATAACATGACAATGAAGTTGATAATAAAAAAGTCATAACTATTATAAAAAATCCAATGTAGCATGATCACACATGTGGAGATTAACATACACTTCATAAAAGAGAAAAGTGATGGTGAAGCTATTTGCATGCCATTTATTAATATTACTTAACAAATAGCAGATATCTTTACAAAAGTTTTTCAAGCCTAGTTTTGAGCTATTTATAATGATTTGGGCATGGTAGATATCTATGCTCTAACTTGAGGGGAGTGTTGCAATTTGAGATAGTTTTATTTTTTTAGTATCTATCTTCCTTGTTAAGATATCCTTTTTTTGGAATTTCTTATTGTTGTTAAGTTGAATTTTTTTTCCTTGGTTTAAGCATGTGGATTTCTTGGTAGCCTTCCCCCGCTGTTTATCTTACAATGTTTCCTACGGAATTGTTGAGGAATAATTATTGTTTTCTGCTCCCAAAAACTACAACACGATTGTGAAATTTGGTCACATTTTCTTGTATATGGTTGACCAAATCCCATTTTAGATTTCATCTGTGAATGGTTCAAGCAGCCGCTTTGAAATATAATAATTTTTTTATTTTCCTTTTCACTCTACATGTTTAAACTATTAAGTGTTGAGTTTATTTACCCCGTTGTGTTTTAGCCGGAGTTTCTGCAAGGCACATTGAAATATGAACCTCAAAGTGTTGCTTCTTCTGTTCGAGCACCTTTTTTTTTTTTGACTGCATATACGGTGTTGAGCTCTTAGTTATGAGTTGGTAAATTTTGCCTGGTGTTGCTTGTGAGTGTAAAACAAGTTCTAAGTATGTTTTATTTTGGTGTTTTTCATTACTTGGATTGATTTTTGAGAAAATTTACGTTGCTTTATTTCTACACATACAGCAGCTGATCTTTTTATTAACCAATAATGAACGACAGGGGATATTGACCTGTTTCATGATTTGATCTGCAGTATAGATTGTGCTCATGGCTGGCTATTATTTTCTGTGCTGAATCTCTTGTGAACATGAGGAACTTTGAAAACGATCTTAAACAGATATCCATGGCCATGATGTAAGTAAACTCTGAATATGTCTGCTCACATTTTTCTGTTCATCTTTCATTAAAATTGTATATAACTATTACTATGGAACTCATTATCCCTTTTAGAATTCAATAATGTTATGTAACTAAGCCTGAGAGGAACAGTTGGACTGGTGCTTATTTTTTTATATTAAAAAGTTTTGATAATATAAAGATACTATTTAATCCTGGGCTTAGTTTAGTTTAATTTAACTATATATATATATATATATATATATATAGACACGTACACACACACACATACACACACATACAGACATATACATACATACATACATACATATATCTATTATTCAATTTTTTTGGTTTGTGTGTGTGTATGTGCGCGTGTGCGTGCAGTAAGGTTGTGATTTGTGATTGCAGTAGTCTGAAATACAGATAATCTTGTAGGTTTGCCATTATGGGGTTGGTCACCAACTACTTTGGCCCAAAACGTCAGCCAAAAACATAGCCTTGATGTTGAGCAGAATCGTTCAGTGGGCCTGCGCTGATTTTAATAACATTGTCACAAATGAATTACAGTCTGATTTGCTTTTGTTTGTGACCTTTGTAGCTTTGGCTGCTTTTATAAAATTCACGCATTTAGTTTTGATGGCAAAGGAAGGCGACCAAATGACAACTACTTTCTCTTGTTTCCTGCAAATGGTTTTGTGTGTTGCCAATACATGATAAATTGTTAATGTCAGGACAATATTTCGACGTCAATGCAAGTCATTGTTACTTCTTGTTTGTTTATCCATCGCTCGTTTTCAAGCAAAAAGCTCATTTGATGACTACTCCTACAGTTTAAATGTCACAAATCTTGACTTGGCTCTGTTGTTCTATCTTTTACAGCAATGCATGCTCCAATTTATTAAATAAATAAATAATTAGTAAAACTGCCTCCTTGTCATTTGCTTCAATCCTACAATTCTTTATTTTTTGTGGTTTACATACATAAAACCTAAACATTCATATTTATATGCATATAATTGGAATCTCCTAAATACAGCAAAATATCATGATAATTATTTTCTAAAAGTGATATGAGCATTTTCACGCACAACTTTATGACACCAATAGCTTGTTGGTGTAAATTATTAAATTTTGGGGGGTTAGATGTGTAATTACATAAGAGTTGTGTGGTATGTAAATAAATTTCCTTTATTCTTTATTATTTATCAACTATGTAAATGTTGCAAATGATAATCAACAAAAAAATATTTGTTATAATATTTAAGGATTTATTGGGTGTGAATAAACTGAATTTGAAATTACCAGTAAAAATGCATATGAAGTTGATGCGCCTATTTTACCTTTTTTATACAAATAATAATTATTTAGATATTAAACCTTTTTATAGTTTCATTTATGTTTTCATTAATCCCTTTATTGAAAATAATAATTGAAAAAAAAATACATGTCATAATAATAGGGGAGTGGGTAGGTGACATTGAATTTTCAATTATTTAATCTGTCATTAATTTCGTATGATTGTGTGTAAAATGGTTGTTGGAATATTAACGCAATAAGTAGGAGGATGCCAAAAATGTGGATCATATAATAAAAAATAATTAGGGGTGAGAGGCCTTTCAAATAAGAAATGAATCTATGCCACTCCTGCAGCCACATTTTCTTGACCAAACTACATTTTGTGGATATTTGAGTGCGTTGATAATGTCAAAATTGAGTGATATTGGACTTGCTAGATTTGCCTTGTCGAGATGCTCAATTTGATTATAAGTTTGTCAGATTTGGATTTTATCTGATCTTCCAATTAGATGTCATAAAATTAAAAAATTGGCTTAACTGCTCGATATGAGCATGATTTAGCTCGAATTTGACCAAACCGTGTCATTATGTTTGTTCTACTGAGCTGGTCAATTTTATAGTAATTTCTTGAGATCAAAGTTCTAGATGATATTCAATTGGGGTTTGAATGTTTCTTCCTCTAAAAAGGCTCAGCTTAACCTATCATAACTATTGTATTTTTTATGTGTACTATAAAAGAATGTATCAAATCAACTACTTTATTGTTTTGAAATGAGCTAAAAAGAACAATTTAAATGGCAATTTAGCTTTTCTTGACTCTAGAAAAATCTGACATCTTTCCAAACAAAAGAAACAAGGTCCAATCAATCTAACAAACCTAAATTATACTTTTCGTATGTCACCGTGTTCTCATAGGCTCCAATAACCATTGCATTCTAATGTTTAATCTAATGAAAGTTCAGCTTTTAATAGCCTACAAGGCTTGTCTTTTTGAAGGAAATTTAGCTTAACAAATAGTTTTAATCCCTTAGTTTCTTCAACTATTTGATTAGCTACATGGCTTCAACTCTATCGCAAGAGGACGGGTAATAGAGGAAAATCAAGCAGAGGAGCCCACAATACACTGATGTTTCCATGCAAATTGAATGGTATGCATTGAAGGTTTAAAATTCAATAAGAGAAAACAACATTCCAATAGAAACATAAGAGTTCAACATAATCAAGTAATTTGGTTGTGTAAATTCACGATAAATTTATAGAAAATAAATGGTTTTTCTTTCATGTTTCTCACATATTTAATATAAGCTATTGCAAACTTAAAAGGTTAATGCTAAAAGATATGCAAATAAAAATTATATAAGTTTATATAGATAAAACTTTATCCACAATTCTATCTCCCTCATAATAATTTATGAATTTTGAGATAGCCTTGTTGCTAAATAGGAAGATAAATGATAAGCCTTAGCTCAGTATAATTTGTCAACACACACGTAAGCAAAAGTGCAAGAAATAACAATATTTTTTACGTGGAAAAATCCTAGAAATGAATAAAATTAGTGGGCCAAACCTAGTTAAAGTAAAGCATTAGAAAATTAAAAGTAAAGGTATATTCTTCTTCTGAATTAGGGAAATATGAGATTATAAAAACTAATAATAACAAGTGTATAAGAGTAGTTTGGCTAAAACAATCATAATTAAATTACAACAACTATAAGTTATGGCTACAATAGTAATAGTTAGCTGCAAAAGTCGTAGTTGAGCTACAATAGTCGTAGTCCTTGGGTTCAACAAACATAATTTGCTATAAAAGTCATAGATGGTGGTCACAACTATTGAAGTTGATTGCAACAATTGATGATAGTGATTGACAATAACTAGTGGTCGTTCACTTGTAATTTTTTTGACGATTAATGGCTTAGTTGTCACCACCTATCTCTCTCACTCATATGTGAAGAATGAGACCCTATTGATAGTTTCGAGAAGAGACATTTTGATAAATTCATCCAGAATATTAAATTCTATATTACATATTCTATGTTGATTCTCTTGATCACATGTATTTTTTTTAACATTTAAATGTTTTAATGACCTCAAAATTAAATGATATTGGGCTCGTTAGATTAGTGTCGCAGAGCTGCTTTATTTGAATGTAAGTATATCAAAATTTTGAGATAATTTAAGCTTCAATTGAACTTCTAAAACATCTGAATATACTTCAAGTGCTTGATCCAGGATTATTTGGACTCAGATTGAATCACTTTCAATGTCACTAGGCTGATATTGTCAAGAGGGTCAGTTTGATTATAACTTTTTTTTTTTTTTTTGAAAACAAAGCTTAGAGATCCTGAATTTAAATTAGAAAAATCTTTGATCTAAAATACAATGAGATTCATGCCTAACCATATAAATTTTTTGGTGGCATTCAAGCATGCAATATAAACTCTTATAGTAGCCTTCAACGTGTCGATGATTATGATAACCTCTAATTGCATAGCTAAATTGATATTAATTATTTATTAACATATTTAAAAAAACTTGCTGAATTAGGATAATTAATTTTTGAATAATTATTAAATTGGTAAGGGATTCTAATTAGGCATACATATACACATAAAACATTAAATATACCAAACAGTGTATTTAATTAATAAATAATATATCAAATAGGCATAAACCATTAGCTAATGTGGTATCAGTGGCATTAGTTTTAAAAATTCTTCATTAAATTATTATTTATTAATTTTTGATCAAAAATTCATGATAGTAAGTGGTCGTAGTTAATCATTTTTTAAGGATTAATTAGCGTAAATTTTTTTATATAAATTTTTTTAAAATAAATTTAAAAATTTTAATTATATTTTTATATAATTGTTATTAAATTTGCATACTATGTCCATATTATAGTCAAATAACCCATTCACTTCTAATGGCCTTACGGCCTAATCCTATTTCAAACTGAAAAGTGAAATAAGATCATTTTAATTTAAGGTGAAGGCCCATAAAACAGCATCTTCTTTCCCTAATTTCTACAAAATGAAAGGGCTTTGCTCAAGATAGCTTCTTTGGATATATAGGGATGATTATGTGTCTCCTGTGAAAACCCTAGCTACATCTCTCTGCGAGTGACTGGAACATTAGAGGCGGCAAGCACGGCAATGGAGGGGCTTAAAGCTGGAAGGACAGTGAAGGTTTGGGTGATATTTACATTTATACCACCCAAACCTTTATATCACTGGCAAAAATACTACAATGTTATCTTTTGAAAGGTGAAATATGTTGAGAAAATAAGGGCGAAGAAAAACAGCAATCGACACAAATCCAGAAGAACACAGAGATTTAACGAGTTCGACAAAGATGCCTACGTCCTCGGGAGCAGAGCGGCGAGTTCCTTCAATATTCAGAAAAGGGATTACAGAATACAGGATACCTCCTAGGGTTACTAACATGCCTATTTATAACCCCAGGAGTAAACCTAGGCACAATATGTAATTACAACATTACCCCTGTACCAAACCGCGGGGCTTTGCCCC
>JXCR01142685.1:0-36465 GCA_002079205.1 Phalaenopsis hybrid cultivar
GTGTGTTACATAACCCAAAGGGCACTCTTCTAAAAGCAAAAGTTTCATAAAAACTCGTGACTATAGTCTTTTCTTAATCCTTGGAAGCTATGAGTATTTGGTGATATCTAGAATATCCAACTAAAAAATAAAAGTATCGATGTCCAGCTAATTTATCCAACATCTAGTCGATAAAGGATAAAGAAAAGTGATCTTTCCTAGTAGCTAAATTTAATTTTCTATAATCAAAACAAATTCATCACTCGATAACCTGTCTGGTACTGTCTGGTCGGAATTAATTCATTTTGTTCATTTACAACTACTTGCACTCCCCTTTTCTTAGGAACACATTGTATAAGATAAACCCAAACACTATCAGAAATAGAATTGATAATACCTACGTCTAACCACTTTAATATCTCATTTTTAACAACTTTCTTCATGATTAGATTTAATCTCTTTTAATGATCCATCTTTGGTTTATGATTATCTTCCATCGGGATTCTATGCATATAAATTGAATGACTGATTTTTTTAATATCTGCTAAAGTCTATTTGAAAGTTTTTTTATAATTCCTCAGACTTTTCATTAATTTTTCTTCTAGTGTGGGTCCAATTTTAGGATATAATGACTTGTAATGTAGATGAGTTTCCTAAATAAGCACTTTAAATGTGTAGGAAACATCTTCGTCTCAAGTTCAGGAGGTTTCTCAATAGAAAGAATGAGCAGTTTACTATTTTTTGTTATATCTAGAATTTCAAACCTCTCTTGAACAAATTTTGAATCTTCGGTAGGCACTATCTCCAACTAATCTTGGAAAATCATATCATTTTCATTATCTAATTCTTATTTTTCTGATTTAGCTTCACAACTTTCTTTGAAATGGTTACTACTTAAATAATCAATTAAATTCATCTGAAACACTCACTTTCTTTTCCTTTGGCAGGATATTTCATAGATTTTAAGGCATTAAATATAACTTCCTAATTATTGACTCTAATAGTTAACTCATCTTTTTGCACATCTATCATAGTTCGTCCAGTAGCAAGGAAATGTCTCCCTAACATAATTAAAATTTCTTTATTTTCCTTCATATCTAACATGATGAAATCAACGGGGATGATGAATTTATCTACTTTAACTAAAACATCTTCTATGTCTCCCTTAGGAAAAGTGATAGATCGATCAGCTAGCTGAAGTGTTACAATAATTGGAGAAATCTCTCCTAAACCTAACCTTCTTAAAATAGATAACAGCATAAGGTTAATGTTTGCTCCTAAATTGCATAAAACTTTTCAAAAAAAAATTTTCTCCTACGCGCAAGGAATAGTAAAGTTTTAGGATCTTTAAGTTTCTTAGGAAACTTTTTCTGAATTATAGCACTACATTTTTCACTAAGTACAACAGTTTCATAATATTCAAATTTTCTCTTCTTATTAAAAATGTTTTTCATAAACTTTACATAACTGGTCATTTGCTCCAGAACTTCAGCTAAAGGAATCTTAATAGTTAACTTCTTAAATAGTTCCATAAACTTTGAAAATTGTTGATTCAACTTCTGCTGTTTAAGTCTTTAAGAAAATGGTGTTGTGGTTTTTCTAAGTTAATTCTAGTTGAAGAGATTGATTTTTCCTTAGAAATATTTTCTTTAGATTTTTCAATTTTCCTACTCTCTCAAACTCAATTTCTGTTTGAACCACAACCTCCATCTTTATTTCACTTCTTAGTTAGACAGTTTTAACTTGTTCTTTATTTTTCATTTTAGGGTTTATCTCAGTGTTGTTAGGAAGAATTCCTTAGGGCCTATTGTTGAGTAAGTTAGCAATTTGTCTCAATTTATTTCCTATATTTCTTATCGTTGCACCTAAACTTTTCAATTGATTTCTTATTTGCAACACAGTCTCCTCTATACACAACTTCTTCTCCTTAAATTATGGATTGTTGTTAAACACTGGTGGATAAGAAGAAATATAGTTGTACCACCCTGAAATTATTTCCCCATTGTTGGTTTCCTACAGGATTTACTTAGATTATTTCCCCATTGTTGGTTTCCACCTCTGGAATTATTATTCAAGTTAAAATTAAGATGGTTCTTCCAACCTAGATTATGAAAGTTGAAATAAGAGTTTTTAGGTTTGTTGTTAATGGCATTTAAAGTCTCTAACGATGAAGTGTTAGAATCAACCATCTATCCTAATGAATTTTCCTCAATTGTTGAAGGTATTTAAGGTTGATTCATTCCAAATTGATTTAGCTTCCTAGATATTGTTGCAGCCTGAGAAGTAAGAATTGACAACACATCTGTATTATGAACACTAGCTACCTTTCTAGGATTTAACCTTTTAGAAAGTCATTGAAAATTATTTGTAGTCGTCTCTTCAATTAAAGAATAAGTTTCATCAAATGGCTTCGACAAGAATGAACCACCAGCATAAGCATTAATGATAGATCTAAAGGATTCTACTAACCAATTATAAAACCTTTGAATGATTAATCAATCATATAGAGCATGATGTGGACATTTTCTAAGAAATTCATTAAATCTTTCTCATGATTAGTATATTGATTCACCTTTATGCTAGAAAAATAAAGTAATATCATTTCTAAGTTCATAAGTTTTTTAATGTGAAAAATACTTAGCTAGAAATTTCTGAACTAAATCACCCCAATCCTATAGATCCAGATTCTAATAAATGCAACCACATTTTAGTTTTATGCATTAAAGAAAAAGGAAAAAGATGAAGTCTAACAATGTTTTTTGAAATGTCGTTATAATGAAATGTAACGCACAGTTTTAGAAAACTTGCTAAATATAAATTTGGATACTCAGATAGAGTTCCCCCAAACTGATTGTTCTGCACCATTTAGATAATAGCAGATTTCAACTCAACTGTGTTAGCTTCTACGGTAGTTTGTATGCTTAAGTGAATTTCATCTGCCGTAAGATTAGTGTAATCTCTTGATAGTCTATGTGTGTTATAATGTTCATTTTCAGGTATTTGATTATCTAAGTTGTTCTATTGAATATTAACCATTTCCTCTTGGAGAAGTCTTTTTTGTTTTAAAATTCTTCTAATTGTTCTTTCTAATTCAAAACATAAGGTACAAATTTTGAAGGTCCTCCACTACTGTTGACCTCATTTTTTAGGTCATTTCTTTTTTCTTAGGGCCTTAGGATCTAGCTCTAGGAGTTTCTGTTGACCATCTTAGAAAACTAGAAATTGGTACCCACCATTTTAGAAATTTCAAAAACACTTCTTATTTTCCTGTGATGTCTAGCATTTATGGTCTCAAAACCATCGTCTTATGTACGAAAGGTTAAGAGCTATTTTGTGAATACTCAACGATAAATTCCTAATAGGACCTCAAGCCCTAGGAAAACCTCCTCACGACTTTATCGCCACATACACACACCAAATGCACAAAATTCACAAAATTGCACGAGGTCAAACTTCAATTAAGCTTAAAGGATGGGTGTAAATGCGAACTTCTCTGGATGGACCCTGATAACGAAATGGACTGCGTCAACGCGTTCGGGACACCAATTTTAGTGGGAAATGACACATATTGTCATATTTCCGACACGATAAAATTTGCACGCAAATTAATGAATTCATCAAAATGACCTCCGACAGCGAAACGAACCACGTCAGCGCGTCTGAAATGTCAAAATTACCTAAAAGGGACATCTATTTTCGATATGCTAGGACGCACGAATAAAAGGGGCAGATCAAATTTTATTTTTCAAATATTTGGTATTTTCATAATTATATCACTAATTATAATTTAATTTAAATCTTAAACCCTATTTACACCTCTACCCGCACGCTTAAACCCTCATTCGATCTTGCGTTCGGCTCGATCCCGCGGCTCGTCTCCCTCTCCTTCGTGTGCCCTAGATCCACGATGGATCCACGCAGCTCTCCTTGTTGTTCTTGCTATCGGCTCATCTCCTCGAATCTTCCTCTGCCGATTCACATACACAGCTTGCCTCCTCGAACTTCCCCTTCGCTTTTCGGCTCTCCAATTGAGGGAAGCGAACTGGCCGACACTTCTCCTTCTCGAGGCTTTACTGTCTCCCTCTTTACTGTAGCATTTACTACCCCATTGTGTGATTCGTTGCTAGTGAGGCTGGTTGGTGGCTTTTTCTCCTCTCCTCTCTGCCTATAAAACGATTTCCTAGTCTACTGTGTTGGGTTGTTGAAATTTTTGAGAGAGAAAGGGAGGGTTTTTGAGAAAAGAGGGCTTGAATTTTTTTTTTCTGTAAGGGAAAGCTACTTCTTTCTGATTTGTTGTTCGAGGGGAGTTCTTTTTCCTCTCTGTTGGTCGAAACTTTTGCGGTTAAAGAGCTGGGAGTTAGAAGCCATGGGGGCTATTTGCGTGAAACTTTCAGGAAGGATTGCTTTGGGGGGTCTTTCTTTAAATTTATTTGCTGGACTTGATTTGCCCCTTGTGTCGAGCTCGGTTTGCCCTTTTCCTGGGCTCGGTTTTGGGTGACTATTCCCTGATGGAGCTTGGTTTATTGGGGCTTGGCTTTGTTTCTGTGGCCCCTTTGCCCGAGACCATGTGTACCTGTTCTGGGTTTTGGTCTTGTCCTCTTTGCTAGAATCAAATGTATTTATTCTGGATTTTGACCTCGCTGTTTTGTTGGATCTGACTACACCTATGTTGGACTGATACCTTATCCTTACTGCTTGGGGCTTGGATGTGCTTGTGCAGCTCTTTATTCTATTCCATTTGTTAAGTTCATTGTGCCTAAGTAATTGATTGGGTTGCCCCTTTTAATTGGGTTCAATTTGTGTGGAAGATATCCAAATAACGCTTCCTTTTGAAATTTTTGTGGGTAATCAAGTTTGTCATCCCAAAATTCATAAATTTTGATATGCACTACTATGTGGGAATGTTTAATGTGAGCCGTATTTGATGTTTATGACATTTATGGTCCTCCTCTTGCTGCCCCTATTCATAGATCTATTTTGTGGTGGCTTTGGCCTGTTGTCTTTGCCGAGAAGATGGCTTGGTGGTTTTGATTTGTTGCCTTAGCCGTGAGCATCATGTTTACTGCCTTTATAATTCTTCTCTCTTTTGGCTCCTACCCGTGAGCTGAATTTGGAGCTTGGCCACGATTTTTGCTGCCTTAGCCGTAAGCTAATTGGGAGTTTGGCTGTGGATCTTGTTATCTTACCCGTGGGCTCTCCTCTCCCTTATTATCTTACCCGTGAGCTTTAACTTATGACCTCTTAGTGGAATAAATTGGACTAGTGATTGTCTCTTTCTATTGCTTTAATTATGAATATTTACATGTACAATTTCATAATTGTGAGATATAAAAGAAAAGGGAAGGAGTTTTTGACTAAAGATGAAGTTGAAGGGGAGTGATATTGGCATAGCTTTTGGAGTTAAAAAAAAACAGAGAGTTGTTCCTTATGGTTTAGCCTCCCTTGTTTTATGACATATGAAGATTTCTTGAAATGTTATTTTGAGAAATTATGAATTCGATATAAATTGAATTCATAAAAAGGTTTGGAAATTCATAAAATTGTCATTTGGAAAATATACCCTTCATGGATTGATCCGCTTATGAAATGTGAGAAAATAATATCTTTATACGATTGATTCAAGGACCATGGGCTTTATTTTTTAGGACTTTTTGATATAACTTTGAGAATTGCTCTACCCTTTTTTTTCTTTCGATCTTTTGGGTGGATCATTTCTCCTCTTTCTCATCCCCATTTTTGTTTTTTTATCTCCTTGCTTCTTAGTTCGATTTTCTGTGTTTATGTCTGATACACAAGTGCTCATGTATAGCATTTTGCTATATGTGAAATCATCAAGCAAGATCGTAAGTAGGTCGGTTTTATTTTGGAGCGTAGGGTGATGATGACAAAGGCACGCCGGCGGTAGAGTAGAATGATATCTCATCCTACAACACCAGGACTCAATTTTGGGACCTGATGAACTGTAGGATGAAAGTATCCTTCACCGACATAAGACTAGAGGGGGACCCATACCTTCTTAGGATGTTGGTAGTCCTAGGCTCGGTGACGTTATCGATTTGTGGACAACCATTTCTTATTCAAAATTAATAAAATAAATTGATAAAAATAAATACAATATTTATAAAAATATTTTCATTATAAAAATCAAAATTAAAACAATTTTTTTTTTGTATGCTTGAAATACATATGCATGTTAAAACTTAAATTTTAAAGATGTGTCACAAATTGAGTTGTCCACTTATTGATTACCGATCATGGACTAAGGAATACCCTCCTAAGTTAGGTTCAATAGGACATCCTTCTAGTGGAGTGTCGAGCTTTACACATCTAGGTGACCAAGTAGTTTTCGATGACCCGCGAGTACAAATATATATTTGAGCCTAGCCCCGTCTCGAGTGCTTGTGGTCCCCTCTATTTTGATTTTTTCGTATGTTTTTTTGGAATTTTAGACAAAACACTCGTGGTCTTTTCTTCGGGATTTTCCCGAGAGTTTTTATTATTATTTATTAAATTTTCTGAATCTTTCGTCACGGATTTATTCGTCGATTTTCTCGAAGTTTCCAAACAATTTTTCTTTATACAGTGAATAATATCTAGCTTAAAGGAGCAGCAAACTTCTCAAATTTACAGGTGTGATTAACCTTGCAGCATTTTTTTTATTTATTTCCTAGCATGTTATATTACTTTTCCAGCATGTTATATTGCTCTTTCTATCACGTTATACTATTCTTTCAGCACGTTATACCGTCTTTTCGTTCTACTGTGCACTATATTGTTCATTTTTTTATACTGCATGTTTAGTTACTTTGATACATACTATGTCTTAGTTTAGGAAAACCTAGTGGTTGTATAGGATTAACATTAAACTTGGAGGTGTTACTACGAAAAGCTTGGAGCGAACAGCGTGGGCAGCACGACGAGGAGCAACATCAAGAAGGATCTACAACATCAAAACACATCACATAAACACTTTCCTTAATTTAAATAACTCATAAGACTTCGAGATAGTTTGTTTAGTGCAACGTAAACCCTCACATATCACTTTTTAGGCTTTTGCGCAACCCTGTTGTGCAATTATAAGTCTTAACACTTAGGATTTCGAGATTACTGTACGTAAGGTGTAAATCCCCCTATCTTTTTAGACTATTTGCACGATCAGATATCGTACAAATATAAGTCCTAAATTCTAAATAAATTGCAGGATTAAACAATAAATAACCTCATTTCAAAGATGTAAAGCCGAACGATAGAATAGTTTGGGAGATCACCGGGGTTTTCCCCAGATTTGTGATTTCTCATACTTTTTTTCCCTTTGGATTCCTTAAATAATTGTTCCTATTTGAGTCACTCCCGTTTGATTTTCTCATGTCCTACCTTGGAAATCCTAAACTTTGAAATCTTGAAGGCAAAAGTAATAATCTTAATCGAGAGTTTTCTTAAATGACCCCAGTCATTTAAGATGTAATTAACTATAGGGGTTTGCCTTTATAGGGAATTTGAAACCCAGGTAAAATAAACTCTATCTAATTCTCGTATTAGATATGAGAACTTGTTGGCCTCATATAAAATATTTCGCATACCAAACGTATGTCACAGATTCTTTAGCTTAGGTGATTCAGCCTACTACAGGTAATATGTTTATTCTTCGGAATAAATGTATTACTTGTGGTATTGTGCTTAGTCACCCAAACTATTCAAAATCTAAAACTCGTTTGGTCTCACCTAATTTTAAATCAAAATGGTACTTTTAAAAATCAAAAAGATTATATTCATATTTAAATTATTTTCAAAATCACAAAATCATCACTTTTTAAATTATGAAGTTAAAACGACCGATAAATTCTGGCGACTCCGCTGGGGATGAGTTCCTCTCTCCATCTTTGAACAACTGGTTTTGTTTTCATACATCGATGGTGTGTCTATGTCCCTCATCGACCAGACTATCATTCTTTTGTTGACTTACTGTGCTCATTTCTTCCTTAAGTCAGTATAGTCAATTCCTCTTGGATTCCAGGGACGTCTGCTTAACCATCCTTAAGCAGAAGAGGTTCAGAAATCCCTAAGGTTTAGTGGGATGGACCCCTAATAAGTGTGGTGTGTCGAGGTCGGAGTGGGTCCAATGTGGAATGAATCATTTCCTATTTTGGGCTAGCTCCTATGACTCATAATCATTTCACTTCTCTTCTGAAATTTGTTTGTCCTTCTTTCAAGTCACATCAAGTTACCTTTCAACTTTCCTCGACAATGTTGAAATCTGAACCAAAGCAAAACAAATCACAAAATTTATGACAATTCACACGGATAAAGTTTAAAAGAGTAGTACCCAGTTCACTAGGCAATTGTGTTAATTTCAGCTTCTATGTTGAGCTTGCGAGGTCTTGAACAATATTAACACTCGAAAATCTATAATTGACAGGAGTAATGGCGTCACCAAGCTTGACTTTCCTGTTCAACGTACCCACTAATAAGAATGTCCGTCACATTGCTTCCACGATTCAGTTTGGATCTGAACTTGAGGAATTTGAAGTACTACTTGGAAAAGCACCTCATGTGATAACGAAAATGGCTACTTTAGATATTCAAGAACCATCCTCCAGGTTCGACTTAAACAGTGACCATGATTTCCCTTCCCTAAAAAAGGAGAAGATAGTGACCCTCTCGCTATTGCTAGCAAGGTTCCTACTGCCGCCAGGATCGTTACAGCTTCACCTACTGGGTTCACCGTCGCTGCGCCAACCTTTTTGTCAACTAAAGGAAAGAAAATTATGTATGAAGACGATTCGATGAATGTTTTTGCCCCTCTGTACTCTGCATTCGAAATTGGCTCTTCTTCTATGTCTACGCCACTCCGCAGGAGGAGGGAATTGAGGACTCAGAAAGCACAAGCAGCCAAGCTAGCTTCAGCACAGGCAAATTCTTTACCGGAGGCTGAGTCAATGGGAACCTCCCTTCACCTCAACGGGAGCAGGTTCCATCCTTTGTCTGCCACCAATGGAAAAGAAAGTACTCATAAAATTATTGTCAGATTGCCGTTACCACCTCGTCATCAAGGAGAAAAGAGAAAAAAGTTCGAGTCTCTTACCCAAATTTGCTTCTTCTTTGAAAGTATAGAACGAAAGGAGAACTGCTTAGTTGTTGAGATCTTAAGAATGATGGGTTGTGTTGTATCCCCTCAAATGAAGAGACGGATATTGGATGAATGTGAATCTATTCGACAACCTCGTAAACCCACCAAAAGGGCCAAAGAAGTGTCACCACCACGTATTTCTGTCAAACTTCGACTGGGAGATCGAATAATTACCGATGTCACTACTACTAGATTCAATGCCACAAAACAAAAATCACGTAAACTACGATCAGGATCAAGATCATCGCCCTTAATGGGTGGTAAGAGATTGTCTATTGTTGCAACTGATCTGCGCACTATGGGAGCCACTTCCTTTCGTCGTATTGATGGCGTCAACGAGACACCCCTTCTCCGGTCGTCAGTACTTCAAGGGAAAGTTTGGAGACCTAAGGGCGCTAGTCAGGTGCCGTCAGCAAGTGTAAAAAGCTCTCACCCCAATGAAGAGCCCAAGTCCAAAATAGAAGTTGTCACATGACCAAAGTAAAATATGTTGAGATTTTCATACATATTTTATACTGTTTTTAATGATATTGCACTTTAAAGAAAGATATCTTTTATGTTTTGTTGTAGAAATGATGAATTAAGGTCATTGAAGCAAAAAAAGGCAAATAGGAGCGAATTTGGAACGAAAAAGACCAAAATGTGGAGATTTAAACTAGGCCGCCGATAGCGCCCTCGACCCCGCCGACAGCAAGTTTTTCCCGAGGCTACAGAACAAAATTCTTCAGAAGTCCGCCGACGGCGCTCTCGAGGCCGCCGACGGCGAGCTCGGCCGTTATGCCTATTCAAGCTTTGGATAAGGCTAAATTTTGAAAGGATGTTTAGGCAACTCTTGGGAAAGCTCATCCACAACTTTAATAGACTATTTTGGCAGAAAATTAGGAGGGGGAAAGGAATCTAGAGAGAAAAGGAAGTGCTAGAGAGAGTTCCAAGAGGTTAGAAAGGTTTCAATATTGTGAGAAATTCTTCAAGAGATTGTAAGAGTGGAAAGAAAGTGAGAGATTTCATCCTCCTTGTTGCTTCGAAGAAAAATTCTGTGTGTTATAAATAAATGAAGAGATTCAGAGGAACTTCGAGGAGTGTTCTTGGGGAGAAATTAGAGATAAATTATTTACTTGTTGTAGTTTGTATGACTTTGATTTTATATATGAATTCCGAGTTTTGTTGTGTTTTTCCCATAAGATCAGAGTAGTTTTCTCTGTTTTTCGTCTTGTCTCGAGATTTGTGAAATGGTGATTTGAATTAGTGAAGCCATAAAAATATTTAAGAAATTATAATGATCTTTTCACTTCGAACTTAATTTAATTTCAATCTGGTCAATTGATTTGTTAAAATATGTTGAGATTTACAACTAAAGTGAAGATTACATCCAAGATTCATGATGCAAATAAATAGAGAAATAATATTATCGGACGTAGAATTGAAGATTTTAGAGTGACAAACTAAAATCCCCAATTCGATCCTATCATTTGGGTGTTGAAGTGTAGATGTTAGCCCTCAGGTGAAGGGAACGTGGGAGCTCTGAAGTGAGAGCCGGTATCCTCCCAGTCTAGCCGCAGATTCAATAAACAAGCGTAGAATTAGTCAATGTTCTTTATGTCTGGACTAAGGGTAAAGAATAGGTATGCTCCTATTTGGCACAGTATAAATTGAACTAATTCACTTTATCCATTCACTATAATTTCTTGATAAGGAGAAAGATGTTTTCTTATATATTGAAATCTCATTAGTATCATTAGTTATTTAATAGTTATTAAAATTACATACTTATTTCAATTGTCTATTAGATGACAGATAAGCAATTTGAATTATATTGTTGTGATTAAGTGTTGATTTTCTAAAATCTTAGTTCAGACAGATAAGCAAATTGAGCTTCGTTGTTGTGATTAAAGTATTGCTTTTCTAAAATTTTAGTTCGCAATTCTAAACATTCCTGTGGGATCGATATCTAGGACTTCATTAGAGCCATATATTACTTGAGCGATAAGTATACTTGCGTTGATAAGTGTGACTTTACAATTATTGAATATTTATTACGTCCATATTTATCTTATATTTTAAGCATACAAAAAGTCGTCGGTCAAATTTTTGGCGTCGTTGTCGGAGAGTGATTGAGTGAGTCAAATCACGATTAGAATAACAACCAAATTAGGATTATTAAAAAATTTTTACTTGAATTGCAACTTATTTTTATATTTAGTTACTTATATTACTGAGTCCTACTTTCAAATCGTATGCATAAATTTAAACCTGAAAATCTTATACCCTACAATTCGGAATTAGAACGCACTGTTAAAAGGATTAGAAGATTAAGAAGAGAACCTAGAAATTCTGATATAATGGAAAACAACCTGACCAATCAACGAATAGAGAATGAACACCAACCTAGACCCCTAAGAGATTATGTAAATCCTACATCAGATGAAATTCACTTATCTATCCAAAATCTTGATGTAACTGCTAATTGATTTGAGCTTAAACCTGCTATTATCCAAATGATACAAAACAATCAATTAGGAGGTACACCAAATGAAGATACGAACTTACATCTCGCTAGTTTTTTAGAATTGTGTGCTACTTTTAAATATGACAGCCTCAAACGATGTTGTTAAACTTTGACTTTTTTCTTTTTCACTGAAGAATAAGGTTAAGTTGTGGTTAAATTTGTTAGCACCAGGATCTATTAGAACTTGGGGAGAACTTTCACAGAAATTTTTATCCAAATATTTCTCTCTATCCAAAACTGCTAAACTTAGAAATGACATAACATCGTTCTGTCAGATTGATGGAGAGTCAATATATGAAGCTTGGGAGAGATTTAAAGATCTTCTTAGGAAGTGTCATCATTATTCGTTACCAGATTGATTGATAATTCAAAATTTTTATAATGGATTAGTGGGATCTCTTAGATCGATTATAGATGCTGCGCTGTTGGGTTTTAATGTCAAAACTTTTTGATGAGACTTGTTCATTAATAAAAGAGATGGCTACCAACAATTTTCAATGGCCCTCTGAACGGGTAAATCCTAAAAGAGTGCCTAGTATCCATGATTCTGATGCAATATCTATGTTAGCTTCGCAGATTGCTGCAATATCAAAAAAATTAAATCATTATGGAATGAATTATTCTCCAACACCTCCTATGATGGAAGAGAATCAATCTGGGCAATTTGTGGATGTTCAACATTCATATGAGACTTTAAATGTTATTAATAGACTCAACAACCCTTATTCGAACTATTATAATCCAGGTTGGAAGAATCATCCAAATTTTAACGGGAACAACAATTTTTCTACAAATAAACAATGGGCAAACAACCCAGTGAACCCATTAGGAAATTCATCCAACCAATGAAATGTTAACTATAAACCTTCTTATCTTCCAGGATTTAGCAGTAACACTCAAATTAAAGAGAAAACGCTGTCCATGGAAAAGTTGATATTAAACATGGGCCGGCAATTACAGAATCAAGAAAATCAATTACAAATTTAAGGAAATGAATTACAAAATCAAGGAACTGCTATTAAGAATATTCAAAACCAATTGGGACATATCGCTACTGCGCTTAGTAACCGAATATTAGGAACTTTTCCTAATACTGTGAAATCAAATCCTAAAGATCAAGGAAAAGAACAAATCAAAGCGATACAATTACGAAGTGGGAAAGAATTGGAAACAAGAGTGCAAAAAGAAATAGAAACTGAAAAAAAGAAAGTGGATACCGAAAAAGAGAAGAATCATGAATACCCAGATTTAGAATATCCATTTACACCAATGAAAATTGCCGTGGAGAAACATCCACCACCGTTTCCTCAAAAGATTGAAGCAGCACAAACAGAATAAACAATTTTCCAAATTTTTATAAATTCTTAAAAAATTTACGATGAATATTCCCTTCGTAGAAGCTTTAGAGCAAATCTCAATTATGTGAAATTTATGAAAGCTGTTCTGAACAAGAAAAGGAAGTTCATGGATAACGAAGCGGTTGCACTTAGCGCGGAGTGTAGTACAATTATTCAGAAAAAACTTCTTGAAAAATTAAAAGATCCTGGCAGTTTCACTATACCATGTGCTATTGGTGAAAAGAGTTTTAAGTGATTTGGGAGCCAGCATTAATCTTATGCCTCTATCAATTTTCAAAAAATTTGGATTAGAAGAAGTCTCACATACTTCTGTAACTCTACAGTTAGTGGATCGTTCAGTTACATATCCTAAGAGAGTTATAGAAGCTGTTGTAACTCTTCAGTTAGTGGATCGTTCAGTTACATATCCTAAGGGAGTTATAGAAGATGTGGTACTTTTGTAACTCTACAGTTAGCGGATCATTCAGTTACATATCCTAAGGGAGTTATAGAAGATGTGTTAGTAAAAGTGGATAAATCGGATCCTTCAGTTACTTATCCTAAGGGAGTTATAGAAGATGTGTTAGTAAAAGTTGATAAATTGCAAATCGTTCAGTTACATATCCTAAGGGAGTTATAGAAGATGTGTTAGTAAAAGTTGATAAATTTGTTTTCCTGTGAATTTCATTATTTTAGATATGGAGGAAGATAAAGAAACATTTATCACTTTAGGGAGACAATTTTTAACTACTGGAAAAACTATGATAGACGTTCAAAAAGAAAAATTAACTATGAGAGTTAACGATCAAGAAGTGACTTTTAACATTACGAAATCTATGAAATACCCTACTGTTGAAAGAGATAATGAATGTTTTCGCAGGAAAATTATTGAACATCTACTGAACGAACATTTCAAAAAATATTTTAAAGATAAAAAGCATTTTGAAAAAGAACATTTTGAAGAGAAAGAACAATTTGAAGAGAGTAAGGAAGTTATTTTGGACGAATTAGAAAATGAAGAATTAGACTATGTTTAGAAAAGATTTGAGATGTTAGATATTATGGAAAATGCCGATAAGAATCTATTTCCGTCAATTATAAAATCACCTGAACTTGAGTTAAAAATACTGCCTAGCCACTTGAAGTATGTATTTTTAGGAGACTCATCTACATTATCTATTATTATATCTTCAGAATAAAATGATTTGCAAGAGCAAAAACTGTTAGACACATTGAAAAGATATAAGAAAACTTTTGGTTGGACCTTAGCTGATATTAAGGGAATCAGTCCTTCATTAAAAAGATATAAGAGAGCTTTTGGTTGGACCTTAGCAGATATTAAAGGAATCAGTCCTTCGTTAGATACATTAAAAAGATATAAAAAAGCTTTTGGTTGGACCTTAGCTGATATTAAGGGAATCAGTCCTTCGATATGTATGTACATAATTATATTAGATGAACAATATAAACCAAGAGTTGATCCACAAAAGAGATTCAGAATTATACTGGATGAACAATATAAACCAAGAATTGATCCACAAAGGAGATTAAACCCAATGATAATGATATTAGATGAACAATATAAACCAAGAGTAGATCCACAAAGGAGATTAAACCCAATGATGAAAGAAAATAAAGCTTTTGGTTGGACCTTAGCTGATATTAAGGGAATCAGTCCTTCAATCTGTATGCACAGGATTATATTAGATGAACAATATAAACCAAGAGTTGATCCACAAAGGAGATTAAATCCGCTGATGCATTTGGTTGGACCTTAGCTGATATTAAAGGAATCAGTCCTTCGATCTGTATGCACAAAATTATGCCAAGAGTTGATCCACAAAGGAGATTAAATCCAATGATGAAAGAAGTAGTTAAGAAGGCAATTTTGTTAAGGGAATTAGTCCTTCAATCTGTATGCACAAAATTATATTAGATGAACAATATAAACCATGGATATTAAAGGAATCAGTCCTTCAATTTGTATGCACAAAATTATATTAGATGAACAATATAAACCAAGAGTAATCCACAAAAGAGATTAAAGCCGATGATGAAAGAAGTAATTAAGAAGGAAATTTTGAAATGGTTAGACACTAGAATTATATATAAAGATGATTAAATCCGATGAAAGAAATAGTTAAAAAGAAAATTTTGAAATGGTTAGATACTAAAATTATATATCCTATTTCAGATAGTGCGAGAGTAAGTTCAATTCATTGTGTTCTTAAGAAATGAAAAGAAACTGTTGAAACAAAAGAAAATAATGAATTAATATCAATCAGATATGTTACTGAGTGACGTATTTGCATTGATTATAAAAAATTAAACACTGTCACCAAGAAATATCACTTCCCATTACTCTTATTAGATCAGATAATAGATAGAATTGTTGGTCAAAAATATTTTTTGTTTTTTAAATGGATATACCGGTTACCATCAAATTCATATTGCTTTTGAGGATCAAGAAAAAACAATATTTACTAGTCCTTTTGGAACTTTTGCTTTTCGAACAATGTCTTTCGGATAATGTAATGCACCTGCAACACTCCAGAGATGTATGATATTCATATTTAGTAAGTTAATTAATGATGGATTGGAAGTATTTATGGATAATTTCTCTGTATTTGGAACATCATTTAACGCATGCTTAAATTAAACTTAAAAAAGTATTAGAGTTATGCGAAAGAATTAATTTGGTTCTGAATTTGGAGAAATGTCAATTTATGGTTGCAGGAGGAATTATGTTAGGGCATAAAATTTCAGAAGATAATATGAAAACGGACCCTGCAAAAATTCAAGTTATACCTAAACTAACACCTACTAATGTAAGAGAGGTTAGGAGATTTCTTTGACATGTTGGATTTTCTAGGCGTTTTATTAAAGATTTTTCAAAAACTACCAAACCTTTATGCCAACTTTTAGAAATAGACAAGAAATTTGAATTTACTGAAAGCTGTTCAAATGTCTTTAAGTTATTAAAGGAAAAATTAATCACTGCCCATATTATAGTTTCACCTAACTGGGAGAAACCATTTAAACTGATGTGTGATGCTAGTGATTATGTTATTGGAGCTGTTCTTGGACAAAAGTATGAAAAGATTTTTAAAGTTATATAGTACGCTAGTAAAACTCGAGGTTGTTCTTAAACAAAGGTATGAAAAGATTTTTAAAGTTATATACTATGCTAGTAAAATTCTTAATGATGCACAAATTAATTATACTGTTACTTAAAAAGAGTTACTAGCTATTGTGTATGCTTTGGATAAATTTAGGTCTTATTTAATTGGAGCTAAATGTGTTGTGCATATTGATCACTCTCCTATTAAATATCTGATGCAAAAGAAAGATGTTAAACTAAGGTTGATTAGATGGATACTTTTGATGCAAAAATTTGATCTTGTGGTTATTGATAGAAAGGGAACCGATAATCAAATTGCTGATCATTTGTCAAGATTAGAAAATCAAGAATTATCCGACGCTGACAATGAAATTACAGACAGTTTCTCTGATGAACAACTTTATAATATTAATGAGTGAAAAATACCATGATATGTTGATATTGTTAACTATATTGTAAGTGATATTTTGCCACCTATGCTGATATTGTTAACTATATTGTAAGTGATATTTTGTCACCCATGCTGACATTACAACAATAAAGGAAATTTATTCATGATGCAAAAACATATTTTTGGGATGAGTTTTATTTATATAAATAATGTAAGGATCTTATTATGAGGAGATGTGTATCTTATGAATAAACTGAGCTGATCATTAAAAAATGTCATAATTCTGAATTTGGATGATATTTTGGGATTGATAAAACTGCTTATAAAATTTTACAAGCTAGATTTTATTAGACTACTATCTTTACAGATGTTTATATATACATAAAAATTTGTGATTGATGTGAACGAGTAGGCAATATATCTAGAAGAAATGAAATGTCTCTGAATTTCATGTTAGAAGTTGAGATCTTTGACGTTTGGGGATTAGATTTTATGGGACCATTTATTCTTTCATTTGGAAATTTATATATATTAATTGCAGTGGACTACGTTTTTAAGTGGATTGAAGCACAAGTTTTACCTCGTTGTGGCGCTAAAGGTGTTTAAAGATTTTTAATGCAAAATATTTTCACTAGATACGGAATGCCTAGAATGATCATCACTGAAGAAGGATCTCATTTTAGAAATAATTACATTCAGAGATTGGCAAAAAAATTTAATATTATTCATAAAATCTCTACTGCCTATCATCCTCAAATAAGTGGTTTAGCTGAAGTTTCTAATAGAAAGATTAAACAAATACTTGAAAAGACTGTAAATCATAGTAGAATAGATTGATCCACTAGATTGGATACTGCATTATGGGCTTACACGACTACTTATAAAACTCCTATTGGAATGACTTCGTACAGACTGAGTTTTGGAAAGACTTGTCACTTACCAGTAGAATTGGAGCATAAAGCATATTGAGCGATTAAAGAATTCAATTATAATTTGAAAGATGCTGGTAAGAAGAGATTGTTACAATTAAATGAATTGGAAGAATTAAAAAATGAGTCTTATGAGAACGACAGAATTTATAAGGAAAAATTAAAGTTATGGTATTATCGGAAGATTAACCAGAAGAACTTTGAACCAGGACAAGAAGTTTTACTTTACAACACTAGGTTAAAGTTATTCCCTTAGGAAATTAAAGTCTTGTTGGTTAGGACCCTTTACTGTGACTAGAGTTTATACTTACGGAGCTGTTGAAAAAATTAAAGTCTCGTTGGTTTGGATCATTTACTGTGACTCAAGTTTATACTTACGGAACTGTTAAAATTGAAGATCTGAAGACGGAAAATAGATTTAAAGTAAATGGACACAGATTAAAACCTTATTATGAGGGTAAAAGATCAAATTTTAAAGAGGCTTTAATGATCAGTCAACCTAAATGACACCTGAATAGGTCGGGCTGATGAAAAACCAAGCGCTTCGTGGGAGGCAACCCATATTTAACTCTACTTTTATCGCAATTATAGTAATTTTTATTTGAAATTATCGTTAGTTTGTGGTAGTATTAAGCTCTACAATTTCTATTTACCCTTGAAATATCTTAAAAATTGGATCCATGAAAAAAAATTGGAAAACATTCGGACCAGAGCGAAACTGTGCAAATTTTGCCTTGGGCGTCGACGGCGCCCTCGACGCCGCCGACGCCGCCCTCGACGCCGCCGACGACGGGTTTTTCCCGAGTGTCCAGACAAAATTAATACAGAGGCCCGCCGACGGCTCCATCGACCCCGCCGACGGCACCATCGACCTCGCCGACGGCGAGACCGGCGAATTAGCGGTTACTTGGGTTCAAATTGTGGTTTTGGCGGTTTTTGGGCGGGACTTGTCTTTTTAAACTCAAAAATTTGATTTATAGTTCATATTTTCCCTCCAAAAACGAAGTGAAACTCCACCAATTTCATTCCTATGGCTTTCAATTCCTCTGATAATCTCAAAATGCGAGTTTTCAATTGGCGAAAGTTTATTAATGCGGAAGTGCAGCGAATCTTCAACAAATTACTGACGAAGAAAAAATTGATCAAGGCACGAGGATTCGTAAATCGTGGATTGAATAATCCCACGAAGGATATTGAAGAAACGATAGTGCGGCGAATATGGGAAGTGTTGTGCTACACTACCGCCGCCGTGGTTGTTCTAGTGGTGAAAGAATTTTATGCAAATTTGCATGAAATCAACTAAGGAGTTGTTTATGTGCGAGGAAGATGGATCACTTTCACTCCTGCACAGATCAACGAATTATATATGATAGAGAATGTTCATGTCTGTCACTATTCCAATTTCGTCCCAACAAGAATCTAGATGAATGAGATTTACCAATATTTAACGGACGAAACTAACGACTGGGAAACAAAAGAAAATGGGTATGTTAGTTTTTCTGCGACACTCCTGAATCCCGTTTCAAAATATTGGCACTTTTTTTATTTCTGCGAAACTGTTACTGACAATGAAAATTTGTAAAGTTTCTAAAAAAAGTGTTATTTTGAATTACTGCATCCAAAGGGGACTATCGATCGACATTGGATCTATAATTGTGAAGTCGGTTTTGGGCCTGATCATTCATGGATCAACTTATGGTCTTCGACATCCCTCCACAATTTTCTCACTTTGCAGTTAGTTTCAAGTATCCTATGAAAATTGGGAAAATGTACTGCAACCTTGGAAGCCTTTGGACCCAACTGCGAGATTCCCAGTTTTTGAAAACAAAAATGACATGGCCATTATAGTAGATCAAGCATCTCAGAATTCACTGACAGTTCAATCCTTAGTCCCTGATAAGTCTCTGGTGATCCTGCGTCGAATCAAGAAATTGGAAAAGGAGGTACAAAATGTCATGAATGCGATTAATAATATCTCTGATTTCTTCGATCATCTAGACTGGAGGATGAACGAATATTTCGAGCACTCTGGACATTTAGAAGATAGTTTAATACGACTGATGAGGAGGATGAAATTAATAGAAGAGGATTCCACTGAAGAATTTCCATTCCGACCCTTCTACAACCTCTTCGTTCATGTGCAATCAATGGGTGATCTCAGAGGAGAATCTAGTACTGAGTCTGAAGATTAGTAGATTCATATTACTACCTATTTATCTATCTATGTATTTTGATTTGAACTTTGCATTTGTTTTGCTTTAGAATTATGCTTGTAGATCTCTGTATAGTTGAGACTAAGTATAGGATGTTTTGTTTTAAGCATTTTGAGTGTCGTGACTTGGATTGCGACGCTGAATTAATGTATTGAGGTTGAGAAAATACCAAACTTAGGTGTATTATGTAACGTACATTGTACCCTTTGGAATTTATATATAAATTTGATGTTTTGTGTTGTTAAAGTTTATATGTGTCAAGTACATCATTTAGTCACTTAAAATTATGTCTATAATGATTAAAAAGATGTCGTTAAGGCTTGCAATTGATCGAAATCGCAAAAATCCGGAATTTGGACAAAATCAATAGAGCCCGCCTACGGCGCCCTCGACGCCACCAACGACGAGATTTTCCCGAGACTTAGGATTTTAATTCCAATAGAGCGCGCCGACGGCGCCATCGACCCCACCGACAGCGAGCTCACGAAAAACACCTTTAACCGCGATTTTGACCAGTCAACCGCCACTATTCATCATCCCCTTCCTCCTAAAAACGTCATTTTCGAACTAGGGCTTGAAAGATCATGGATTGGGAGGCGATTTCAAGGCTTTTTGACACCGAATTTAATCATCTCTAAGGAGTGAAACAGGTGAAGGTTTAGGACATCCTGGCCTTATTTATGCACTTTGTCAACTTTCTGGATTGAAAGCTAAAGAAGATGAGGAATGGGTTCATCCTATAAAACTCATTAGTAAAGCCATTTTGAAAACTTATGAATTCCATGAGAAATAGAGAACTGGAAGTAGGAGTCAATAACCTTCTACTAGTAGAGATTTCCATCTACAAGTTATGAACTTCCACCTTCTAGTTCCCCTACTCTGACTGATTTGATGATTGAGTTGACCTTACAGCGGAAAAACATAAACTTGATAAGTGAAAGGATATGAGATTTAGGGCGTCGACATGACTATGATAGTGAGTACCTGCAGAGACATTCAAATTTTGAGGTAGCCTATTATGAAGCTCAGGCCCGACACTACAGAGGTGAGTCTGATGTTACGTTTCCTGAGTGCCCCCGATATACTCAGTATCAGCCCAATCCACCTGCTGATAGATGTTACTTTTCCTGAGTGCCCCCAATATACTCAGTATCAACCCAATCCACCTGCTGATCAAGGAGATGAAGATTAAGCTTGGGATTTTGATATTGAATGAAATTGATGTACTTATGTTTGCAATTTTTATTTTTGTGATTTTTTGTAGTAGAAATGAATGTTTGTGTATTTGAAGTTTCATTTTTATTATTGTGTACATGGATAATTTTAATTTTTGTTATAAAGTTAGTGTTATAGTTGAATTTGTATGTGTAATTTAATAGATGTTAAGTAGTATTTTGTGGATTGTAATGTAATGTGATTTTTATTTTTGTATTTTAATTTTAATTGTATTGTTTAGTATTGTGTTTGTGTTAGGAAATGTTGTGTTTGTTTTAGTTTTATACTTATTTCAAAATTTCATTACCCAGAAATTCCTCTAATTATTTATATGTATAGAAAGCTTCTAATATTACAGACCAGGTGAAGTAAAAATTTAAAAAGACCTGCAGAAATTTTAGAATAATGAAAATGCCTAAAATACTGAGGTATGGTTTATATTTAGAATTTTTCTTTCCACCTGTATTATTTCATATTTAAAAATTTAAGTTTGGGGGAGGGAAGAAAAAGATTAACTATTAGATATCCTCTATTTCAATATTTTCAAAAATTATTTATATGATTTCATGTAGTGAATTTAATTTAGGTAACTATATTTTTGTAACTATTTAAATATTATGGTAGATTTAAAGAAATATTTTTGTAATGAAAATTAATTTTGTAACTTAAAATATTTAGTATAAGAAAATAAGATTATAGTTAACTACTTAAAGCAAAGGAAACTATATTTTGAAGTATTAAGAATCTGGAATTTCATTTTGAGATGAAAAGATTGGGGCTCGATAATGTAAAAACTATGAAATATTTATAAGGTAAAGAAATGCTTTGAGTTTCAAATTTTGGGAAAGAAATGTGAAGTTCAAAATCATTAAAAGTTATCCAGATATAGTAATCCTCACTTGAAAAAGGAAAAAGAAAGGATTGAAAACAACCCCTGAAAAGAAAAGAAAAATATATAGGATTGAAAGCAATCCAATTGAAAATAAAAAGAAAAAAATTATGAAAATGAGAAGAAGCTTGAGGATATGCTTAATCAAAAATTGGCTTCACTAAATCTACCTAAATAGAAAACCTAATACATTCCTGAACTTATATTTATGGATTAAATCTTTTACTAGTAGTGTTCCCATGAAGTTCCTATCATTTGAATATTCTATGTGGCTTAATATTGCAACATATAGACATTCTTGAAATAAATAGAAGACTAGAACTCTTAAACTTGATGACTAAATCTTGTGGCTACAAAGTTAATTCATTTATTTGAATTCTTTCTGAAAATCTCACTATGATATTTATTTAAGTGAAACTTATAGTATTTCTGAATTAAAACTTTACTCCAGTAGATAATAACTTTTATATAGTATTAAAATTACTTGAAGACAAGTAATAGTTAAGTTTGGGGGATTTTGACTAAAGGAAAATATGTTGAGATTTTCATACCTATTTTATACTGTTTTTAATGATATTGCACTTTAAAGAAAGATATTTTTTATGTTTTGTTGCAGGAATGATGAATTAGGGTTATTGAAGCAAAAAGAGGCAAAAATGAGCGAATTTGAAACGAGAATGACCAAAATGTGGAGATTTGAACTAGTTCGCTGACGGCGCCCTCGACCCCGCCAAGCGCGAGTTTTTCCCGAGGCTAAAAGACAAAATTCTTTAGAAGTCCGCCGACGATGCCCTCGAGGCCGCCGACGTCGAGCTTTGCGGTTATGCCTATTCAAGCTTTGGATAAGGCCAAATTTTGAAGGGATGCTTAGGTAACTCTTGGGAAAGCTCATCCACAACTTTAATAGACTATTTTGGCAGAAAATTAGGAGGGGGAAAGGAATATAGAGAGAAAATGAAGTGCTAGAGAGAGTTCCGAGAGATTAGAAAGGTTCCAATATTGTGAGGAATTATTCGAGAGATTGTAAGAGTGGAGGGAAAGTGAGAGATTTCTTCCTCCTTCTTGCTTCGAAGAGGAATTCTGTGTGCTGTAAAGAAAGTAAGAGATTTAGAGGAACTTCGAGGAGTGTTCTTATGGAGAAATTAGAGATAAGTTATTTACTTTTTGTAGTTTGTATGACTTTGATTTTATATATGAATTCCGAATTTTGTTGTGTTTTCCTCATGAGATCTTAGTTTTCTGTCTTTCTCCTTGTCTCGAGATTTGTGAAATGGTGATTTGAATTGATAAAGTCATGAAAATATTTAAGAAATTGTGATGATATTTTCACTTCGATCTTAATTTACTTTCAATTTGATCAATTGATTTATTAAAATATATTGAGTTTTACAACTAAAGTGAAGATTACATCCAAGATTCAAGGAAGTCAAAGCCCTTGGAAGTTGGGTGCAAATAAATAGGAAAATAATATTATCGGACGTAGAATTGGAGATTTTAGAGTGACAGACTAAAATCCTCAATTCGGTCCTATCGTATGGGTGCTGAAGTGTAGATGTTAGCCCTCAGTAAGGGGAACGTGGGAGCTCCGAAGTGAGAGCTGGCATCCACCCAGCCTAGCCGCAGATTCAGTAAACAAGCGTAGGATTAGCAAATGCTGAGATGGCAAAATATTTATTACTAGTCGCAGTTTCATTGTAATTTCTTGACAAGGAGAATGATGTTTTCTTATATATTGAATATCACAATTAAACCCTCATTAATATCATTAGTTATTTAATAGTTATTAAAATTACATATTTATTTCAATTGCCTATTAGATGACAGATAAGCAATTTGAATTATATTGTTGTGATTAAGTGTTGATTTTCTAAAATCTTAGTTCATAGATAAGCAATTTGAATTATATTGTTGTGATTAAGTATTGCTTTTCTAAAATCTTAGTTTGTAGTCATAAGCAAATTGAATTCCATTGTTGCGATTAAGTATTGCTTTTTCTAAAATCTTAGTTTGTAGTTCTAACAAATTGAACTTCATTGTTGTGATTAAATTATTGTTTTTCTAAAATCTTAGTTCGCAGTTCTAAACCATTCCCTGTGGGATCGATATCTAGGAGTCCTATATTACTTGAGCGATACGTATACTTGCATTGATAAGTGTGACTTTACAATTATTAAATATTTATTACGTCCATATTTATCTTACATTTTAAGCATATAAAAAGTCGTACGTCATCACACTAGAATCTAACACAAGTACAGAAGTCCGCCAGGATCCACCAGTTGATCTTAAAGTGATTAAAGGAAACTCAATTGAAAGAACACTGGAAAAGTTTAGACTTGATATTGCAGAGCTCTCAAAGGAGCAACGAAAGAATGATGAAAATGAAGATTTTAGTTTGATGGATAATATGGAAGAAGTGTATGCAGAGATTCTCGTTGTTGAAACCCGAACTTTTTCATCATCACGTGATGCTGCAGAGGCGAGCACCCATGATGAATTGTGAAGGGAAATTCAAATACGAGATGAGCAAATGCTGAGATGGCAAAAAAGTTGGAAGAGACGATGGTTGTCGTTGGTACACTGCAAAGTCAGCCACAATCTCCATTAACTATTTCCCCAGAAGTGAATCGAGCGGAGGTTGTGCCTGTTTCAGAAGGAAGAAATGACCCCAGCTCGTCTAACATAAATAATCCACCGGAAAAGGAACCAGTTCAAATTTTAGTACCAGAAAAAAATATCCAGCAAATAGTGGAAACACAGATACAAAAGGCTTTAGCTCAATCCAAAGGAGGATCATCAGTTCTAAGAGAAAGACCGTATCCAGAAGAGTTCGATTTGGTTCAATATCCAAAGAGCTTTGTGTCGCCAACATTTAAAATATTCAATAGAACGGGAAACACTCGTCAGCATGTTGCACACTTCCACGCAATTTCCTGCAACACGGGGGTAGTGATGCATTACTCTGTCGTCAATTCATGAATAGTATTTTGGGGGTTGCCTTTGATTGGTATGTCAAATTGCCTAATGATTCAGTTAAGGCTTTCGCAGAACTAGAAGACTTATTTATCAAGAGGTTTGCTGAAGCTCAACACCATATCACCATTGGTGATCTTGTGGTCGAGCGATAGAAACCAAATGAGACATTAGTCGACTACATTCTGCAATGGAGGAACCTAAGCATGAAGTGCGAGCCACAGTTACAAGAACAACATGCAATTGGAATTCTGCTCAAAAGCATACATGGTCCAGTCGCTTTCATGCTTAAAGGATTCACTATCAGAACATTTGAAAAGTTGCTAAGCAAAGCTGCAGGTCTACAGGAAGAGGTTAAGCAATTTGGATTTATAGAAAAGAATGAGAAGTCAAAGCCGATGAAGACATTTGAAAAAAAAACTGGGACAGTGGCGACTGTGGACAGAGGTAAGCAACCAATTCAGATTAAAGTTGAACAGCCTAAGCAGAATTACCACGTCCGCAGCACAATAATCAACAGCATTCCCAGCAAAATCAACAAATTAATTAGCATTATGGTCAGCGACAGTTTCAGCAGAGATCCTACAGCACGGATATGGGATAGGGTCCGACTATGATGAATCGATTGAGCAGAGTCTACTCCTTCAAAGACGAGACAGTGGGGAAGATGTTCAGAAATTTAATCAAGAGATCCGAGTTCAGGTTGTCAAAGCCGAAGAAACCAGATGAGGTCGATAATAAAGATCACCCTAGATATTGCCCTTATCACAGAATGCTTGGTCACACCATAGAGGGTTGTATCAGTTTCAAAGAGTGGCTCGAGAAGAACTTTAATAATGGGAGCATAGTGATCCCGGAAGAGTATTTGAAAAGAACCTAAAAAAGGTTTTGTCAATATGATTTCGGTCGATCCCAATGTTTCGATTAACTCCGATGTAGCTTTCGAGGGATGTAACTTCTTTTGATTACTATTGCACTACTTTTGTTGTCGAAAGAGATGTTGATAGTATCAATGTTTGATTATCCCTTCTCTCCCACCGCAATAAAATAAAGAAAGAAGTTTATAATAACTGTTCAATATTTGGAAAGTACAGATAGCAAAGCGTTCAAAGCTCAACAGAAGTTCGAAAATGGGTGTTTCGTGATAAAATTTCAATAGTTTGATAAATAGCTATGATTTTTTGGGAAAAAAATGAAATTAATACCCTAATAACTAAGCCATCCACTTTAAAAATTTTGGACTGGGTCCTAAGTTGATTTCAGAATAAAATAGAGTGATTATAATACTAGTAGTCGACTAAGGATATCACTAGCCTTTTAATTTTCTGTCACTTTACTGGGTCCTGACTTTCGAGCGATTTATAATATCTCAGAATTCGTCTTAAAAAATATTTGAGGATTATTTGTCAGGGGGGGTTGGACATTCAAAATCTTTAACATATGTTCCACGAGATATAGTAATTCTCAGAAAACAAATAGAGCAAAAAAAAAAGTGAAAAATCCCCTGAGAAGAAGCTTGAGGTGAGCATATAATCAAAAATTGGTGTCTCAATTCAGACATTCAAAATCTTTAAATCATGATCTACCAGATATAGTAATTCTCAATAAAAAAAAGAAGAAAGGGGAATAAAAAAAAGAAAGAAGAAAAGAAGTCTCCATGAGAAGAAGCTTGAGGTAGATATATAATCCAAAATTGGTGTCCGGGTTCCCCTTAATTAATGAGACTTGAAATATCTCTTAAGGAAATTCTTCTGATATTATACTCAGGAAAAGGCTCAGTGATCTTGTCTTTTGGTCGGCTATTAATTAGCTCAGAAATATCCTTGGAAGATCAAAAATGTTGTAATCATATGAGCAAAATTTCTGAGATTTGCTCAGGCCCAGAAAGAACTAAAGCAAAAGGCGATGTTATTAATAATTAATGAAATTTTATCCTGAGGTCATATCTTTCAGTGCCTAAAAGATTCAACCTCGACATCAATTCCAGAATGTCAAGACGATTCCTCAGAACAACATGGACATTATTTACACAAAATCAGTGATGAAGAAATGATAACATCTACTACAGCGATGGTACAAGGTTGCAGCCCCTCGGGCTGTGACGTCCTTAGAACTAGCACATATTTATGTGTACTTGAGAGAATATAATTCTGAAAATACCTTAAAAAATGGGTTATTTCTACACATGCCTCCAGTCAACGGATTGTACCTCGATAAGTACTATGCATCCCAGAGTTTCAAAGACAATGCACCGTTCTTAGAAAACACAGATGTTGCACTCGTCTAAAACTGGGTCCTCTTCCTCCTGTGGAAGAGGTTAGCTGGCTCTATAGAACCACACTCTTCTCAGACTCTTGTCTGGTGCGTATGAGGTTTGGCTGGTTCTACAAATATAGAGCCGCATCTCTTCCCACAGGGATAATTCTTCGATCAGCTTTGAGGTCGGATGTGAATCTCTGACATTCCTTCTCAAGCTGATTCTCTTGTTCATCTCTTGGGATTGATTTGAGCCCCCTTTCCCAATGTGACCAACCTTTTTCCTAGGATTTGGCATAATTTTCTTGACGGTTGTCACTTTTTTTACTAGATCTAGTTCGGGTGTAATATTCCTAGCGGTTGTTCGAACTAGTATAGTTTCTCCGCTTTTCACAAACTTCTACAGACATTCTCCACACTGCATAAATTTTTACAAATTCCACATAAAACTTCCACAAAACTCAAAGTAAACACTGCAAATTTCTGCACAAACATTTCAACAAAATTTCACACTGCATAAATTCCTACATACGTTTTTCACAACTCTTCTAAATTTTAAAAGTTCCATAAGAATTTCACAAACCTCCGCAAATCCCTGCATCCACAATCCCAACAAATCATTTACAAATCTCTACAAATTTTTAATCTCTGCATTCACAAATCTCTGCAAATTCTCCACAATTTCAGAATCTTCATAAATCTCCGCAATTTTACAATTTCACAAGTCGCCTCAGCACTCAGCACTCAGCATATCTGGAATAGACTTATTTCTATTCTTTCTCAGCATGTTTGGGATAGGTTTAATCCTAGTCCTTTCTCAGCACTCAGCACATTTGGAATAGACTTATTTTTGTTCTTTCTCAGCATGTTTGGGATAGGTTTAATCCTAGTCCTTTCTCAGCATTCAGCACATTTGGAATAGGCTTAGTCATATTCTTTCTCAGCATATTTGTAATAATTTAATCCTTATCCTTTCTTAGCACTCAACACTCAACATATTTAGCATAGTTTTAATCATAATCTTTTCTCAGCACTCAGCATACTTAGGATAATTTCAATCATATCCTTTCTCAGCACTCAGCACGGCATATTTTGGAAAAATTTAAATTCTCACTTCGAGGACAATACTCAAATTCTGATTCCCCTTGATCAGCTCTTGAGTTGGATGTGAATCCATGTGTTTTCCTTCTCAATCTAATCTTTTCTACTACCTCTTGGGTTGGATGTGAGTCCCTGAGCATTCCTTCCCAATGTAGTGATATGTTTTCATATAATATCAACTTTAAAGGTCAAGAATCACAGCATCTGATACTGCGTTGCTTTAGGAGTCCCTCATATCGCAATCGTTCAAAATTCAACTATCATTCCGGGGTCGGTACCCAATTTGAAATTCAATAATTTGGAAATCATTCGCATATCCCCAGCTGAAATCTTGTTTCCTCGAAACTCGATGATTCAAAATTTGCTTGCTAACTCTCCAACAGAAGACCCAACTCACGCATTCACAAAATTTTGATCGAGTTGTGGGTTCCCGATTGGGAGCCCAACTCAAATTCAATTTCATATCAAGTTCGACCTTTGATCGGCCTACTTAAACATTCCTTAGTTTGTTGATCCATTCGGTCAACACGAATACGCGCGGTGTGCTTGGTCAGCACACCCCACCTATTGGGGATCCATTTGTTGACCTCATTTTTAAGGTCATTTCTTTTTTCTTAGGGTCTTAGGATCTAGCTCTAGGAGTTTTTATTGATCATCTTAGAAAACTAGAAATTGGTACCCACCATTTTAGAAATTCCAAAAACACTTCCTATTTTCCTGTGATGTCTAGCATTTATGATCTCAAAATCATCGTCTTATGTACGAGCGGTTAAGGGCTATTGTGTGAAGACTCAAGAAGAAGTTCTCAATAAGAACTCAAGCCCTAGAAAACCTCCTCACGACTTTATAGTCACATACACATACCAAATGCACAAAATTCACAAAATTGCACGAGGTCGGACTTCAATTAAGCTTAAAAGATGGGTGTAAATCAAAATTCTTCGGATGACTCTTGATGACGAAATGGACTGCGACAACACGTCCGGGACACCAATTTTAATAGAAAATGACACCCATATTGTCATATTTTTACACGAGAAAATTTGCACGCAAATTGATGAATTCATCAAAATGACCTCCGACGGCGAAACGGACCGCACCAGCGCGTCCGAAATGTCAAAATTACCTAAATGGGACATCTATTTTCGATATGCTATGACGTATGAATAAAAGGGCCAGATCAAATTTTATTTTTCAAATATTTGGTATTTTCATAATTATATCACTAATTATAATTTAATTTAAATCCTAAACCCTACTTACACCTCTACCCGCACGCTTAAACCCTCATTCGGCCTTGCGTTCAGCTCGATCCCGCGGCTCGTCTCCCTCTCCTCCGTGTGCCCTAGATCCACGATGGATCCACGCGGCTCTCCTTGTCGTTTTTGCTCGCGGCTCATCTCCTCGAGTCTTCCTCTGTCGATTCACATACACGGCTTGCCTCCTCGAGCTTCCCCTTGGCTTTTCGGCTCTCCAATTGTGGGAAGCGAACTGGCCGACCCTTCTCCTTCTCGAGGCTTTACTGTCTCCCCCTTTACTGTGGCATTTACTACCCCATTGTGTGATTCGTTGTTAGTGAGGCTAGTTGGTCGCTCTTTCTCCTCTCCTCTCTGCCTATAAAATGATTTCCTAGTCCACTGTGTTGGGTTGTTGAAATTTTTGAGAGAGAAAGGGAGGGTTTTTGAGAAAAGAGGGCTTGGATTTTCTTTACTGTAAGGGAAAGCTACTTCTTTCTGATTTGTTGTTCGAGGGAAGTTCTTTTTCCTCTCTGTTGGTCGATACTCTTGTGGTTAAAAAATCGGGAGCTAGAAGCCATGGAGGCTTTTTGCGTGAAGCTTTCGGGAAGGATTGTTGTGGGGGGTCTTTCTTTCAATTTATTTTAGTGTTTTGCTTTAAAGCTGCATTAAAAAATTATTCTTCTATTCACTTCTGTTTGCCACTATTTCGGATGGCATGAAAAATACTTCTTATCTCATCAGAAAGCAAAATCTGGGCATGTTTTAAGATTTAAGCATGAATAATTTATAGAAATATGGAAATGGAGTATATTATTGGTTGTTTCTTTTTCTTTCCTGCTTAAGATGCATAAAAAGCATGTTTAGGATCATTCTTACATGCGGGAATTTGCTTCGATGCTTTGAAAATGGTTTATAATCCTACTTTTGCTTTCTGTCGACTTGTCCCTGTTCAAAGCATACATATCGAATGCAAATCTTGGATTAAATGTTGGCTAGAAATAGTAGCAAACAGAAGAGAATGCATATCAAATATGTTTAATGTTGTGTGGTGACTTTGTTTTAGCCCTTTTAGTGGGGTCGAATTTAGCTTCTTTTGGATTAAATGTTGGCTAGAAATACTTTCACTTGTTTTGTCTCTGTGTTGGGCTCGACTTAGCTTCTATGTTGCTCGGTTTTGCCCATTTGCTAGGCTCGGTTTGCTTCTGTGCTGACTCGGTTTTGCCTCTGTGTTGGGCTCGGTTTGCTTCTGTGCTGACTCGGTTTTGCCCATGTGCTGGGCTCGGTTTTGGCTCCCCTAGCTGGGCTCGGTTTGTCTCCCTGTATAGGCTAGGTTTTAGCTTCTTCTAGGTTGAATTTAGTTGAAAGTTTTACATTCATTTTTAGCCCATTTGGTGGGCTCGGTTTGAACTCTTTTCGAAATCAAATTTATGCTTGAAATATTCTCTGTTTTGGCTCATTTGATGGTCTCGGTTTGGGCTCCATTTTGGTGATTTACGTTGGTTGAGCCCCTTTACTGTCTGGACCATTTGCTGGACTTGATTTGCACCTTGTGTCGAGCTCAGTTTGCCCTTTTCTTGGGCTCGGTTTTGGGTGCTTGTTCCATGATGGAGCTCTGTTTGTTGGGGCTTGGCTTTGTTTCTGTGGCCCCTTTGCCCGAGACCATGTGTACCTATTCTGGGTTTTGGTCTTGTCCTCTTTGCTGGAATCGAATGTATTTATTCTGGATTTTGATCTCGTTGTTTTGTTGGATCTGACTAGACCTGTGCTGGACTGATACCTTATCCTTACTGCTTGAGGCTTGGATGTGCTTGTGCAACTCTTTATTCCATTCCTTTTGTTGAGTTCATTGTGCCTAAGTAATTGATTGGGTTGCCCCTTTTAATTGGGTTCAATTTGTGTGGAAGATATCCAAATAACGCTTCCTTTTGAAATTTTTGTGGGTAATCAAGTTTGTCATCCCAAAATTCATAAATTTCAATATTCACTACTATGTGGGAATGTTTAATGTGAGCCGTATTTGATGTTTATGACAATTATGGTCCTCCTCTTGCTGCCACTATTCATAGATCTATTTTGTGGTAGCTTTGGCCTGCTGTCTTTGTCGAGAAGATGGCTTGGTGGTTGTGGTTTGTTGTCTTAGTCGTGAGCTTCATGTTTACTGCCTTTATAATTCTTCTCTCTTTTAGCTCATACCTGTGAGCTGAATTTGGAGCTTGGCCACGATTTTTGCTGCCTTAGCCGTGAGCTAATTGGGAGTTTGGCTGTGGATCTTGTTATCTTACCCGTGGGCTCTCCTCTCCTTTATTATCTTACCCGTGAGCTTTAACTTATGACCTCTTAGTGGAATAAATTGGACTAGTGATTGTCTCTTTCTATTGCTTTAATTATGAATATTTACATGGAGATTTTAATAATTGTGAGATATAAAAGAAAAGGGAAAGAGCTTTTGATTAAAGATGAAGTTGAAGGGGAGTGATATTGGCATAGCTTTTGGAGTTTTAAAAAAAAACATAGAGTTATTCCTTATGGTTTAGCCTCCCTTGCTCTATGACATATGAAGATTTCTTGAAATGTTATTTTGAGAAATTATGAATTCGATGTAAATTGAATTCATAAAAGGGTTTGGAAATTCATAAAATTGTCATTTGGAAAGGATACCCTTCATGGATTGATCCGCTTATAAAATGTGAGAAAATGATATCTTTATAGGATTGATTCAAGGACCATGGGCTCTATTTTTTAGGTCTTTTCGATATAACTTTGAGAATTGTTCTACCATTTTTTTCCTTCGATCTTTTGGGTGTATCATTTCTCCTCTCTCATCCTCATTTTTGTTATTTTCTTTCTTTGCTTCTTGGTTCGGTTTTCTGTGTTTATGTCTGATACATAAGTGCTCGTGTATAACATTTTGTTATATGTGAAATCATCAAGCAAGGTCGCAAGTAGGTCGGTTTTTTTTTGGAGCGTAAGGCGATGATCAAAGGCACGCCGGTGGTAGAGTAGAATAATATCTCATCCTACAGGACTCAATTCTGGGACTTGATAAACTGTAGGATGAAAGTATCATTCAGCGACATAAGACTAGAGGGGGACCTGTACCTTCTTAGGTTGTTGGTAGTCCTAGGCTCGGTGACGTGATCGATTTGTGGACAGCCATTTCTTTTTCAAAATCAATAAAACAAATTGATAAGAACATATACAATATTTATAAAAATATTTTCATTATAAAAATCAAAATTAAAACAATTTTCCTTTTGTATGCTTGAAATACATATGCATGTTAAAACATAAATTTTAAAGAATTGTCATAAATTGGGTTGTCCACTTGTTGATTACCGATCATGGACTAAAGAATAGTCTCTTAAGTTAGGTTCAGTAGGACATCCTTCTAGTGAAGTGTCGGGTTTTACACATCTGGGTAATTGAGTCATTCGATGACTCGCGAGTATAAATATATATTTGAGACTAGCCCCGTCTCGAGTGCTTGCGGTCCCCTCTTTTTGGATTTTTTTGTATGTTTTCTTGAAATTTTAGACAAAGCACTCGTAGTCTTTTCTTCGAGATTTTTCCGAGATTTTTTATTATTATTTGTCAATTTTTCTGAATCTTTGGTCGTGGATTTATTCGTCGATTTTCTCAAAGTTTACAAACAACTTTTCTTTATACAGTGAATAATAACTAGCTTAAAGGAGCAGCAGACTTCTCAAATTTATAGTTGTGATTTACCTTGCAGCATTTTTTTTATTTATTTCCTAACATGTTGTATTACTTTCCCATCATGTTATACTACTCTTTCTAGCACGTTACACTATTCTTTCAGCATGTTATACCGTCTTTTCTTTCTACTATGCACTATACTATTCTTTTCTTTTATACTGCATGCTTAGTTACTTTGATACAAACTATGTCTTAATTTAGGAAAACCTAATGGTTTTATAGGATTAACATTAAACCTGGATGTGCTACTACGAAAAGCTTGGAGCGAATAGCGTGGGCAACACGACGAGGAGCAACATCAAGAAGGATCTACAACATCAAAACACATCACATAAACACTTTCCTTAATTTAAATAACAACCCATAGGGCTTCGAGGTGGTTTGTCTAGTGCAACGTAAACCCTCACATATCACCCTTAGGCTTTTGCGCAACTCTGTTGTGCAATTATAAGTCCTAACACTTAGGATTCTGAGGTTACTATACGGTACGGTGTAAATCCTTCTATTTTTTTAGGTTATTTGCACGATCAGATATCGTACAAATATAAGTCATAAATTCTAAATTAATTGCAGGATTAAACATTAAATAACCTCATTTCAAAGATGTAAAGCCTAACGATAGGATAGTTTGGGAGATCACCAGGGTTTTCCCCAGATTTGTGATTTCTCATATTTTTCTTCCCTTTGGATTCCTTAAATAACTGTTCCTATTTAAGCCACTCGCGTTTGATTTTCTCATGTCCTACCTTGGAAATCTTAAACTTTAAAATCTTGACTGCAAAACCACTGATCTTAATCGAGAGTTTTCTTAAATGACTCCAGTCATTTAAGATGTAATTAACTATAGGAGCTTGACTCTATAAGAAATTTGGAACCCAGATAAAATAAACTCTATCTAATCCTCGTATTAGATAGGGGAACTTGTAGACCTCATATAAAATATTTCGCAAACCAAATGGATGTCACAAATTCTTTAGTTTAGGTGATTGAGTCTACTACAGGTGATATGTTTATTCTTCGGGATAATTGTATTACATGTAGTATCGTGTTTACTCACCCAAACTATTCAAAATGTGAGACTCGTTTGGTCTCACCTATTTTTAAATCAAAATGTTACTTTCAAAAATCATATTCATATCAAAATTATTTTCATATTTCTCCTATATTTTTCAAAACCAAGATTAAAACGGTCGACAACTACGAATACACAACTAATAGTTTAATAAGTAAAATACAGAAAAACACACAAAACAAACACTCAAATATAATAATTTTTTAATTTTTAAATGTGTATTATTTAAACACACAAGCAAACTCTTACATGAAGAAAACTAAAATACGATTTTTCAAATATAAGTCCAATTAATTTAACTAAAATTTTTCTAAGTCAAATTAATCGTCGCACTTCCCCGGCAACGGAGTCAAGAACTTGACTGAGGTATTAGATGCCTAGTGTTTTTGGATAAAATATTTGAAATATAAAATATGTTTTATAAATTTTATAATTTAATTTTTTCCACAATTTAGCACTACACATTAGATATTTTACGCAAGTGCACCTATCATTCAAATAATATTGGCTTTCTGATTCTGAAATATCGATCTCACAGGCAATGTTGTTATTCTAAAGACTTAAGAAAAGTTCTAGCCTACAATAATAAATCTTAACCTGGAAGTAAAGCTGATGTAAAGTGTACTTATGAAATTCTATCAAATTATCACTAAACCTAATGATATACTCTAAAGTTAATTTTACTAAAGTTAAATAAGTTGAAAAAAATCAAGCTATGGAAAATACCTCCCCTTGCAATTAAGTAAATACTTTGTGTAGGAATAGAATACTTAAAATATAGGTTGTAACTAGTGACAAATAGGAGTATTCATCTTCTTTACCCTCTTTCGAGTGTAAAAAAAAGTTTGGTTTTACTAGGTAAGTTTTTTTGTCTGTCTCTATAAAAACTTCCAAGTTATCCCCATCAAAACATATCACATTATCTATTTGCACTACCCTATAGACTACTTTTTCTTCACCCAATAAGACAATGTAATTTCTATTAGTTGTTAACCTACACTTACTATTGCTTCATCACAAGAGAAAGGTAAAAAGAATCTACTCACAATGCATATAAAAAACACAACAATCAATTCTCTTATAATAAAGAAAATTCATACACAATGAGTTTACAACTAATATAACAATACGAAATGAAACACTTATCATTCTCCCAGAGAAAAGAAGTGAAAACGCGTTCCCAAATGATCTCCAAGTGCTCCTTGCACTGCTTATAGCAATCCTTTACAATATTCTCTCAATTCTCTCTAAGAAAATACCAAAAAAATACAAAATCTCACGTTAAACTGTACTTTCCTGCACACTTACTCTTTTCTTCGCTTCACAAATAATTCTCCTCTCTGCTAGAACTGTTTCCCCCCGCTCATAACCTCCAAAATTCGTCCATAACTGCTACACAAACCGCATAGGTCAATTCTGGCGTCAGACTGTGGCGCCAATGTGCCACCTTCTCGGGGAGGCAAGGAAAATAATCGGCGCCTAGGTGCCAATATGTGGTGTCATGGCACCATCTTCTCTGTTCGTTGGATACCATCTGGTGCCTAGGCGCCAGTCTGCACCGTCAAGGCGCCATGGAGTAGCGCCAAGGCGTCAGTAGTTGGCGCCAAGGCGTCAGTAGTTGGCGCCTAGGCGTCAACATATTGTTGCTCCATTGTTCCATTTATCACCTTTTCGCTCTTTTTTCACTCTAATTTGTTCTAAATCTCCTATCTATTATCCTGCAACAAAAACATGAAAATACTTTCTTTTAAAGTGCAATTTCATCAAAAAATAAGTGCTAAAATATAAGATAAACTTAGCATGCTACAAGACATATTATGGGGTTAATAGTGTAGTTGTATGGTGGTGTTATAAAAACAGTATTATGAGGTTATTGTGATACAAATGTGATTTTATTGTGATGTTATTAATTTTATGATACGATGTTATTGTCATACGAATATGATTGCATATTGATGTTATTAGTGCAGTATTATGATGTTATNTCTCTTTTTTCGCTCTAATTTGCTATAAATCTCCTATCTATTATTCTGCAACAAAAACATGAAAATACTTTCTTTTAAAGTGCAATTTCATCAAAAAAAAATAAGTGCTAAAATATAAGATAAACTTAGCATGCTACAAGGCATATTATGGGGTTAATAGTGTGGTTGTATGGTGGTGTTATAAATACAGTATTATGAGGTTATTGTGATACAAATGTGGTTCTATTGTGATGTTATTAATGTTATGATACGATGTTATTGTCATACGAATATGATTGCATATTGATGTTATTAGTGCAGTATTATGATGTTATTGTGATACAAATATAACTGTATTATAGTGTTATTAGTCTAATGGTATTGTGTTATTGTCATACAATTGTGATTGTATAGTGGTATTATTAGTGTGGTTATGT
>JXCR01142685.1:36561-56021 GCA_002079205.1 Phalaenopsis hybrid cultivar
CCAAAGGGTATTGAAATTAATTTGGGAATTCCAAAGGGTATTGAAATTAAAATAGAGTTTTAATTAATTTGGGAATTCTAAAGAAATAAATTTAATTCCCATCATTAACTAATTTGGGAATCTTAATGAAAAAATCCCAACATTGCTTGCGGCTGAAACCGGCTTTCTTGGCGTTTTTGCTACCGGCAGGACCCCGTTGGGTACTACCGGACACAATGAGAAGAGAAACGGCTCGGCCAGCAGCACAGTCATAGGGCTTCATCAACGAAGGAATAGCACAACTGTCACTAGCGAAGCACTCCAACCAAAATCAGGGGGGCACGGCACGCACATGAAAGAGGACTGAGACTGAGAATTCTTACAGTGTTATGAGCCAAAATATAAAAATTTATGTATTATTTATGTAAAAACATAAATTTGTGTTGTATATATGTATACTTCCCTATATTAGAGTGAAATCCACATTTCATTGTGAATGCAATTATCAAACTTTAGTTGCTATATATATAAATATATAATAGTTACTTGATGAGCGCATAAATTTAAGAAAACAAATTAAGGTCAAGCATGTGAGATTGGTTTGATTTTGTTTATAAAATTAGGGTTTCAGTTTTATTTCTCTTTATAAATTATTTTGATTATGATTATTGATTTGATTCGNTTTGATTCTGTTTATAAAATTAGGGTTTCAGTTTTATTTATTTTTATAAATTATTTTGATTATGATTATTGATTTGATTCGAAAAAAAAAAGGTTAAATAAAAAATATTAAATTCAACTTCCTAATCATTCATTGACATGATAAGTATTATGTTTTTTAATATTAATCATTATTATTTTAGCAGCTAAAAAAGNTAAAAAAAAGGTTAAATAAAAAATATTAAATTCAACTTTCTAATCATTCATTGACATGATAAGTATTATGTTTTTTAATATTAATCATTATTATTTTAGCAGCTAAAAAAGGTCTAAATAAATGATAGATATTTATTTATTTTCTTTTGCGTTTAAAACTAAAAAAATCTACATATAAGACCTTTTTTTTTCATCTTGAAAAGGATGCTTTTTAACCCCTCTAGGATAACTCAAAGATCAGTCTGGTAAAATAAGGGTTGCAATTATAGGTTGTGCATCTCATAAGCTAAATCTCCTGAAGATGGAAAAATATATGAAATTAATGTTGGCTCGTAAGTCACAAAAACTTTCGAAATAATTTATCTCTTTTTGGCATAAGAAATTGTGAAACTACTCGGATCGTTGAGTTTTAGTAGAAGTTTTTTATACAGGGTAGTATCATATTTGTCGGTTTAGGCCACAATCTCATAATCACCTAATTTTCACTTCATATTAAGAATATCTTTCATGTGCTTAACACAACTAAGTATTTTTTTTTTTCTAAAGCTTCAGCAAATGATAAATTAATATTTAATTTTTTTAAATACTTCCAAAAATACAANCATCTTGAAAAGGATGTTCTTTAACCCCTCTAGGATAACTCAAAGATCAGTCTGGTAAAATAAGGGTTGTAATTATAGGTTGTGCATCTCATAAGCTAAATCTCCTAAAGATGGAAAAATATATGAAATTAATGTTGGCTCGTAAGTCACAAAAACTTTTCGAAATAATTTATCTCTTTTTCGCATAAGAAATTGTGAAACCAACCGGATCCTTGAGTTTTAGTAGAAGTTTTTTATACAGGATAGTGTCATATTTCTCAGTCTAGGCCACGATCTCATAATCACCTAATTTTCACCTCATATTAAGAATATATTTCATGTGCTTAACACAACTAAGTTTTTTTTTTTCTAAAGCTTCAGCAAATGATAAATTAATATTTAATTTTTTTAAATACTTCCAAAAATACAAAGATTTATTTGACAAAGTTATGTTTTTTAATTCATTGAGGAAAATGTTGTGATTGTCTCTCGAGTTCTTTCTTGGGAGGTGGGGTTTCTTTTCCTATGTTTGGGGAAGGTTTAACATTGAGTCTTTCAGGCTCAGGCTCCTCCATGATGGACTCCTCCCTAATTACCTCCTTTAACTATTTGCTGCTCGTCAAATGTGTGGTTCTGTATAGTTCATTTCCTTTCTCCTTTGCAGTTATTTCAGCATTACTGTGTAATGTCCATTGGTGTCTACTACCTTTTAAATGTTTAAATTGTCTCAATTGATTCTCAGTATTTTTTTTAGAGCACATTGACTTTACAGTTGATTTATCATTTATAACACCAACTCTTTTAATGATATTTTTTACTGTGGATTGGAAGTGAATCCAGGCGAGTAAGTTGGTATCGGGTTCAGAGTACTTCCTTAGTTATTTCATTCATCGAAGAAGTTTTGTTGGTTATCACCCCATAGATGATTTTCTATATTTTTTTATCATTATCTCACTTAAAATTTAGGTGATTTTTCTAACTAACATTGTAGGATTTTCAATGGGGGTTATTGAATATATTGTTTGTAACATTTCTTAACTATTTAACTTCACATAAATAATGCTAGGATTAATTAATTNCATTGAGTTTTTCAAACTCAGGCTCCTCCATGATAGACTCCTCCCTAATTACCTTGTTTAACTATTTGTTGCTCGTCAAATGTGTGGTTCTATATAGTTCATTTCCTTTCTCCTTTGCAGTTATTTTAGCATTACTGTGTAATGTCTATTGGTGTCTACTACCTTTTAAATGTTTAAATTGTCTCAATTGATTCTCAGTTTTTTTTTTTTTTGAGCGCATTGACTTTACAGTTGATTTATCATTTATAACACCAACTCTTTTAATGATATTTTTTAATTATGAATTGGAAGTGAATCCAGGCGAGTAAGTTGGTATCGGGTTCAGAGTACTTCCTTAGTCATTTCATCCATCGAATGAGTTTTGTTGGTTATCACCTCATAGATGATTTTCTATATTTTTTTTATCATTATTTCACTTAAAAATTAGGTGATTTTTCTAACTAATATTGTAGGATTTTCAATGGGGGTTATTGATTATATTGTTTGTAACATTTCTTAACTATTTAACTTCACATAAATAATGCTAGNCAGCTACAGCTGCGCTGCCCTAGGAAGTAGCTGTGGGGAAGCAACTGCGGGGAAGCTGACTGTCTGTTTGGTGTAGCTGCGGACCAGCTGTTTCATGTAAAAATGACCAAACTGCCATTGTTTGATAAAACTGTTTTTAATTTTTGATTTATTTATATAATTATGAGTGTAATATACATAAAATTTATAAAAAATATTATTTCTTAATTGATTAAATGAAATATATTGTTTTTAATATTCATTTTTACAGAAAATTTTTAATTTTTTTTTTGTAATTTTGAAAACATATAGGTTTAAAATTTATCTTTATTTATATATCAATGTATACAAATATTAATTCATCTATACATATAAAAATTTAAAAACATATATTTTAGAAGCATAAAATTAATTCTCCATTTTGAATTCTTCAAAAGTTGATATAACTTAGGGCATTTACATAAATACCACATAATTTTTGTCTCAACATATTAGACANGTAACTTAGATCATTTACATAAATACCACATAATTCTTGTCTCAACATGTAAGACAGCTAAACTTACATATTTTCTTGGGTAACACTCAATTTTTTAACATCATATAGTGCATGGCAATCTAAACCGCTTCCAGCTAAATGCAAATAATATAGGGCATTGTAATCTGTAAAATGATCTTTCATACTCATCTATAAAAAGCTTTAATCCTTAACAAAGTTATTTATTACATCACCAGTGCCAATAAAGTAACTTCTACTACCAAACACTCGTAAGTTACAATTATTTTGTCTTTCTAACAAATTGCAAATCAATCACATATTAACCAATGCATTAGTAATTTGTTCTCGAATGGCCGTCATTTCAGTTGCACATTCCCCTTCCTTAGTACAAATGGTTGATTGTTCGTTGTCATCTCGTAACATAGAACTACCCATTTGGTTTTCAGATGGGTCTTCAACTAATTCTCGTTGATTTGCTTCAGCATTGAGGAAATCAACGTCATATCGAGACGGGTGTCACCTAATATAATTGTGTATTGTCATCATTGCTATCACAATCTGCACCTGGTTTGGAAATGGGTAAGGAGGCATATCACGTAAGATCACTCATTTCTTATTCCAGACACCAAATGTCCGCTCGATGATGCATCACAAAGGGGAATGTCTTTTGTTGAACACCTCATTTCTGTTTCTTGTAACATTACTTGCTCGTTCAAAATCAGGTATATGATATCTCGTATCAGGAAATGGTTTGAGATATCCTCGCTGCAACGGATAACCGGCATCCACCAAATAATACTTTCCTGTAAGATGTTGAACCTTGAGTTCCACATTTTAAAAAAATACAATAAATATTTTGCGGCGCAACATACCTTGAGGAGGATGGGGAAAGCTAAAATGAGGATTCCGTGTTGCATTCTTGAAAATCCTACTATCATGGGCAACATTATTTATTGAAAAACGTTGTTGGTCTATTGCCCAGTTCAATTTCTTTGATACATAGGTCGCAAAACAACAATTTGATTTCTTTTTCCCAGAATGCTGGTGAACCATGTTCTTTAGCCTTACCAGCTATGTTACTACTACGATGAAGCAAAGAAATGAAACACAACAATATCATATTCGATTAAAAAAATGATTAAAGAAATCATAAAAATTAAAAAATGACACAAAATTTAACGTGGTTCAGTCAACATGACCTACATCCATGGCAAAGGAGGCCAACACCTTTATTATAGCATCAAAGAAGAAGATACAAAGCTTTGATTTATACAGTACTCCCTCCCAGAAGCATAATACATTACTCCCTCCCACACACCTCTTCGAAACTGGTAGCATATCTAATAAACAGGTAGCCCGAAGCAAAAAAAAAAATGTTGTGAGGACCACTGTCAGCTTGCCAAGTACTGGAGCAATGCAAAACAAGTAAGGTGTAAAGATAACATAGAAATATTATTATCACAATTGCTTACGGGGCCAAGCCAAGTTTTCTGTAATGCTCGATTTAAAAAAAAAACAAGTTAACCATAATTTCCAAGATATAACTTCAGCTGATCAAAGTAAAGGAAGGCTGTCGAATTTCTCAAGGTTTGGCTTCAGCAAACCCAAGCAAAACAACCATCAGAGTTCCAAAAACCCGGCTCCATCAAAACAAAGTAAAAAAAAATATCAATTTCAAGGTTCAGCTTCAACAAACCAAACCAAAGGAAACCCCTCTAGTTTCAAGGTTCAGCAAATAANCTCCTACAGTATTAGCTAGAAAAATCACCTAAATTTTAAGTGAGATAATGATTAAAAAATATAGAAAATCATCTATGAGGTGATAACCAACAAAACTTCTTCGATGGATGAAATAACTAAGGAAGTACTCTGAACCCGATACCAACTTACTCGCCTGGATTCACTTCCATTTCACAGTAAAAAATATCATTAAAAGAGTTGGTGTTATAAATGATAAATCAACTGTAAAGTCAATGTGCTCTAAAAAAAATACTGAGAATCAATTGAGACAATTTAAACATTTAAAAGGTAGTAGACACCAATGGACATTACACAGTAATGCTGAAATATCTTCAAAGGAGAAAGGAAATGAACTATACAGAACCACACATTTGACGAGCAACAAATAGTTAAAGGAGGTAATTAGGGAGGAGTCTATCATGGAGGAGCCTGAGCCTGAAAGACTCAATGTTAAACCTTCCCCAAAAATAGGAAAAGAAACCCCACCTCCCAAGAAAGAACTCGAGAGACAATCACAACATTTTCCCCAATGAATTAAAAAACATAACTTTGTCAAATAAATCTTTGTATTTTTGGAAGTATTTAAAAAAATTAAATATTAATTTATCATTTGCTGAAGCTTTAGGAAAAAAAAAACTTAGTTGTGTTAAGCACATGAAATATATTCTTAATATGAAATGAAAATTAGGTGATTATGAGATTGTGGCCTAGACTGAGAAATATGATACCATCATGTACAAAAAACTTTTACTAAAACTCAATGATCCGGGTAGTTTCACAATTTCTTATGCCAAAAAGAGATAACTTATCTCGAAAAGTTTTTGTGACTTACGAGCCAACATTAATTTCATATATTTTTCCATCTTTAGGAGATTTAGCTTATGAGATGCACAACCTATAATTACAACCCTTATTTTACCAGACTAATCTTTGAGTTATCCTAGAGGGGTTAAAGAACATCCTTTTCAAGATGAAAAAAAAAAGTCTTATATGTAAATTTTTTTAGTTTTAAACGCAAAAGAAAATAAATAAATATCGATCATTTATTTAGACCTTTTTTAGCTGCTAAAATAATAATGATTAATATTCAAAAACATAATACTTATCATGTTAATGAATGATTAGGAAGTTGAATATAATATTTTTTATTTAACCTTTATTTTTTCGAATCAAATCAATAATCATAATCAAAATAATTTATAAAGAGAAATAAAACTGAAACCCTAATTTCNAGAGACGATGGTTGTCGTCGCTACACTGCAAGGTCAGCCACAATCTCCATTAATTATTTTCCCAGAAGTGAATCGAGCGGAGGTTGTGTCTGTTTCAGGAAGAAACGACCCCGACCCGTCTAGCAGAAATAATCCACCGGAAAAGGAACCGGTTCAAATTTTAGTACCAGAAAAGAATATCTAGAAAATAGTGGAAACACAGATACAAAAAGGCTTTAGCTCAATCCAAATGAGGATCATCAGTTTTAAGAGGAAAACCGTATCCAAAAGAGTTCGATTTGGCTCAATATCCAAAGGGATTTGTGTCGCCAACCTTTAAAATATTTTGATGGAACGGGAAACCCTCGTCAACATGTTGCACACTTCCGGGCAAGTTCCTGCAATGCGAGGGGTAGTGATGCATTACCTTGCCATCAATTCGTGAATAGTATTTCGGGGGTTACCTTTGATTGGTAGGCCGAATTGCCTAATGATTCAGTTAAGACTTTCACAGAACTAAAAGACTTATTTATCAAGAGATTTGCTGGAGCTCAGCACCATATCACCATCGGTGATCTTGTGGTCGAGCGACAGAAACCAAATGAGATATTAGTCGACTACATTCTACGATGGAGGAACCTAAGCATGAAGTGCGAGCCACAGTTACAAGAACAACATGCAATTGGAATTCTGCTCAAAAGCATACATGGTCCAGTCGCTTTCATGCTTAAAGGATTCACTATCAAAACATTTGAAAAGTTGCTAAGCAAAGCTGCAGGTCTGCGGGAAGAGGTTAAGCAATTTGGATTTATGGAAAAGAATGAGAAGTCAAAACCGATGAAGACATTTGAAAAGAAAACTGGGACAGTGGCGACAGTGGACAGAGCTAAGCAACCAATTCATATTAAAGTTGAACAACCTCAGCAGAATTACCAACGTCCGCAGCACAATAATCAACAGCATTCCCAGCAAAATCAACAAATTAATCAGCATTATGGTCAGCAATAGTTTCAGCAGAGATCCTACAACACAGATATGGGACAGGGTCCGACCATGATGAATCGATTGAGTAGAGTCTCCTCCTTCAAAGATGAGGCAGTGGGGAAGATGTTCAGAAATTTAATCAAGAAACCCGAGTTCAGGTTGCCAGAGCCGAAGAAACCAGATGGGTCGATAAGAAGGATCACCCTAGATATTGCCCGTATCACAGAATGTTTGGTCACACCATAGAGGGTTGTATCAGTTTCAAAGAGTGGCTCGAGAAGAACTTCAATAATGGGAGCATAGTGATCCCGGAAGAGTATTTGAAAAGAACCTAAAAAAGGTTTTGTCAATATGAGTTCGGTTGATCCCAATGTTCTGATTAACTTCGATGCAGCTTTCGAGGGATGTAACTTCTTTTGATTACTATTGCACTACTTTTGTTGTCGAAAGAGATGTTGATGGTATCAATGTTTGACTATCCCTTCTTTCCCACCGCAATAAAATAAAGAAAGAAGTTTTTAAGGACTGTTCAATATTTGGAAAGTATAGATAGCAAAGCGTTCAAAGCTCAACAGTAGTTTGAAAATGGGTGAATCGTGATAAAATTCCAATAGTTTGATAAATAGCTATGATTTTTGGGAAAAAATGAAATTAATGTCCTAATGACTAAGCCATCCACTTTAAAAATTTTGGACTGTGTCCTAAGTTGATTTCAGAATAAAATAGAGTGATTATAATACGAGTAGTCAACTAAGGATATCACGAGCCTTTTAATTTTCTGTCACTTGACTGGGTCCTAACTTTCGAACAATTTATAATATCTCAGAATTCGTCTTAAGAAATATTTGAGGATTATTTGTCAGGGGAGTTTCGACATTCAAAATCTTTAACATATGTCCCACCAGATATAGTAATTCTCAGAAAACAAACGGAGCAAAAAAAAAGTGAAAAATCCCCTGAGAAGAAGATTGAGGTGAGCATAAAATCAAAAATTGGTGTCTCAATTCAGACATTCAAAATCTTTAAATCATGCTCTACCAGATACAGTAATTCTCAATAAAAAAAAAAAAAAGAAAGAGGAATTAAAAAAAGAGAAGAAAAGAAAAGTCTCCATGAGAAGAAGCTTGAGGTGGATATATAATCCAAAATTGGTGTTCGGGTTTCTCCTAATTAATGAGACTTGAAATACTCTCTTAAGGAAATTTTTCTGATATTATACTCAGGAAAAGGCTCAGTGATCTTGTATTTTGGTCGGCTATTAATTGGCTCAGAAATATCCTTGGAAGATGAAAAATGTTGTAATCACATGAGCAAAATTTCTGAGATTTGCTTAGGCCCAGAAAGAAAGAACTAAAGCAAAAGGTTATGTTATTAATAATTAATAAAATTTTACCCNAATAATTACCGATATCACTACTACTAGATTCAATACTACAAAACAAAAATCAGATAAACTACGATCAGGATCAAGATCATCGCCTTTAGTGGGTGGTAAGAGATTGCCTACTGTTGCATCTGATCTGTGTACTAGGGTCGCTACTTCCCTTCGCCGTATTGATGTCGTCAACGAGACACCCCGTCTCCAGTCATCCGTACTTCAAGGGAAGCTTTGGAGACCTAAGTGCGTTAGTCAGGTGCCATCAGCAAATGCAAGAAGCTCTCACCCCAGGGAAGAGCCCAAGTCAAAAATAAAAGTTGTCACACCATAATCTAAAACAAGTACAGAAGTCCGCCAAGGTCCACCAATTGATCTTAAAGTGATTAAAGGAAATTAAATTGAAAGCACACTGGAGAAACTTAGACTTGATATTGCAGAGCTCTCAAAGGAGCAACGAAAGAATGATGAAAATGAAGATNCAAGGTTGCAGCCCCTCGGGCTGTGACGTCCTTAGAACTAGCACATATTTATGGGTACTTGAGAGAATATAATTCTGAAAGTACCTTAAAGAATGGGTTATTTCTACACATGCCTCCAGTCAACGGATGGTAGATAAGTACTATGTATCCCAGAGTTTCAAAGACAATACACCGTTCTTAGAAAACGCAGATATTGCACTTGTCTAAAACTAGGTCCTCTTCCTCCTGTGGAAGAGGTTAGTTGGCTCTATAGAACCACACTCTCCTCCGACTCTTGTCTGGTGCGTATGAGGTTTGGCTGGTTCTACAAATGTAGAGCCACATCTCCTCCCACAGGGATAATTCTTCGATCAGCTTTGAGGTTGGATGTGAATCTCTAGCATTCCTTCTCAAGCTGATTCTCTTGTTCACCTCTTGAAATTGATTTGAGCCCCCTTTCCCAATGTGACCAACCTTTTTCCTGGGATTTGGCATAATGTCCTTGACGGTTGTCAATTTTTTTTCTAGATCTAGTTCGGATGTAATATCCCTGGCGATTGTCCGAACTGGTATAGTTTCTCCGCTTTTCACAAACTTCTACAGACATTCTCCACACTGCATAAATTTTCACAAATTCCACATAAAAATTCCACAAAATTCAATGTAAACACTGCAAATTTCTGCACAGACATTTCAACAAAATTTCACACTGCATAAATTCTTACATATGTTTTTCACAACTCTTCTAAATTTCAAAAGTTCCATAAGAATTTCACAACCCTCGGCAAATCCCTGCATCCACAATCGCAACAAATCATTTACAAATCTCTACAAATTTTCAATCTCTGCATTCACAAATCTCTGCAAATTCTCCACAATTTTAGAATCTTCATAAATCTCTGCAATCTTACAATTTCACAAGTATCCAAGTCTCCTCAGCACTCAGCACTCAGCACATTTGGAATAGACTTATTTATATTTTTTCTCAGCATGTTTAGGATAGGTTTAATCCTAGTCCTTTCTCAGCACTCAGCACTCAGTACATTTGGAATAGGCTTAATCCTATTCTTTCTCAGCATATTTGTAATAGGTTTAATCCTTATCCTTTCTCAGCACTCAGCACTCAACATATTTAGCATAGTTTTAATCTTAATATTTTCTCAGCGCTCAGCATATTTAGGATAATTTCAATCCTATCTTTTCTCAGCACTCAGCACTCAGCACTCTGCATTTTTTGGAATAATTTCAATTCTCACTTCGGGGACAATACCCAAATTCTGATTCCCCTTGATCAGCTCTTGAGTTGGATGTGAATTCATGCGCTTTCCTTCTCAATCTGATTTTTTCTGATACCTCTTGGGTTGGATGTGAGTCCCTGAGCAATCCTTCCCAATGTAGTGATATGTTTTCATATAATATCAACTTTAGAGGTCAAGGATCACAGCATTCGATACCGCGTTGCTTTAGGAGTTTCTCCTATCGCAATCTTTTAAAATTCAACTATCATTCCGGGGTCGGTACCCAATTTCTGGATTTCAAATTTCAAAATACCTGAAATTCAATAATTTGGAAATCATTCGCATATCCCCAGCTGAAATCTTGTTTCCTCGAAACTTGATGATTCAAAATTTACTTGTTAACTCTCCAGCAGAAGACCCAACTCATGCATTCACAAAATCTTTCTCGAGTTGTGGGTTTCTTATTGGGAACCCAACTCAAATTCAATTTCATATCAAGTTCGACCTTTGATCAGTCTACTTAAACATTCCTTAGTTTGTTGATTCATTCGGTCAACATTAATACACGCGGTGTGCTTGGTCAGCACACCACATCTATTGGGGGTCCATTTGTTGACCTCATTTTTTAGGTCATTTCTTTTTTCTTAGGGTCGTAGGATCTAGTTCTAGGAGTTCCTATTGACCATCTTAGAAAACTAGAAATTAGTACCCACCATTTTAGAAATTCCAAAAACACTTCTTATTTTCCTGTGATGTCTAACATTTATGGTCTCAAAACCATCGTCTTATGTACGAGCGGTTAAGGGCTATTGTGTGAAGACTCAAGGAGAAGTTCCCAATAGGACCTCAAGTCCTAAGAAAACCTCCTCACAACTTTATTGTCACATACACACATCAAATGCACAAAATTCACAAAATTGCACGAGGTCAGATTTCAATTAAGCTCAAAGGATGAGTGTAAATGTGAACTTCTTTGGATAACCCCCGATGATGAAATGGACTACGCCTACACATCTGAGACAACAATTTAGTAAGAAAGGACACGCATATTGTCATATTTCTGACACGAAAAAATTTGCACGCAAATTGATAAATTCATCAAAATGACCTCCGACGGCGAAACGGACCGCGTCAGCGCGTCCGAAATGTCAAAATTATATATAATAGATATCCATTTTTGATATGCTATGACGCACGAACAAAAGAGGCAGATCAAATTTTATTTTTCAAATATTTTGTATTTTTATAATTATATCACAAATTATAAATTAATTTAAATCCTAAACCCTATTTACACCTCTACCCGTACGCTTAAACCCTCATTAGGCCTTGCGTTCGGCTCGATCCAGCGGCTCCTCTCCCTCTCCTCCGTGTGCCCTAGATCCACGATAGATCCACGCGACCCTCCTTGCCGTTCTTGCTCGCGGCTTATCTCCTCGAGTCTTCCTCTGTCGATTCAAATACACAGCTTGCCTCCTCGAGCTTCCCCTTGGCTTTTCGGCTCTCCAATTCCGCGAAGCGAACTGGTCGACCCTTCTCCTTCTCGAGGCTTTACTATCTCCCTCTTTACTATGGCATTTACTACCCCATTGTGTGATTCATTGCTAGTGAGGCTGGTTGAAGGCTCTTTCTCCTCTCTTCTCTGCCTATAAAACGATTTCCTAGTCTAATGTATTGAGTTGTTGAAATTTTTTAGAGAGAAAGGGAGGGTTTTTTAGAAAAGAGGGCTTGGATTTTTTTTACTGTAAGGGAAAACTATGTTGTTCGAGGGGAGTTCTTTTACCTCTCTGTTGGCCAATACTCTTGTGGTTAAAGAGTCGGGAGCTAGAAGCCGTGGGGGCTATTTGCGTGAAGCTTTCGGGAAGGATTGCTGTGGGGGGTCTTTCTTTCAATTTATTTTAGTGTTTTGCTTTAAATCTGCATTAAAAATGTATTCTTCTCTTATCTGCTGTTTGACACTATTTCGGATAGCAAGAAAAATACTTCTTATCTCATGAGAAAGCAAAATCTGGGCATGTTTTGAGATTTAAGCATGAATAACTTATAGAAATATGGAAATGGAGTATATTATTGGTTGTTTCTTTTTCTTTCCTGCTTAAGATGCATAAAAAATATGTTTAGGATCATTCTTACATGCAAATCTTTTTCTCACATGCAGGAATTTGCTTTGATGCTTTGAAAATGGTTTAAAATCCTACTTTTGCTCTTCTGCTTTCTGTTGACTTGTCCCTGTTCAAAGCATACACATCAAATGCAAATCTTGGGTTTTTAATGTTGTGTGGTGGCTCTGTTTTAGCCCATTTAGTGGGGTCGAATTAAGCTTCTTTTGGATTAAATGTTGGATGGAAATACTTTCACTTGTTTTGCCTCTGTGCTGGACTCGACTTAGCTTCTATGTTGCTCGGTTTTGTCAATTTGCTGGGCTCGGTTTGCTTCTGTGCTGCCTCGGTGTTGCCTCTGTGCTGGGCTCGGTTTAGCCAATATGCTGCTTGGTTTTTGCCCCTGTGCTGTGCTTGATTTTGCCTCCCCTAGCTGGGCTCGGTTTGTCTCCCTGTATAGGCTCGATTTTAGCTTCTTCTAGGCTGAATTTAGTATAAATTTTTACATTAATTTTTAGCTCATTTGGTGGGCTCGGTTTGAACTCTTTTCGAAATCAAATTTAATATTCTCTATTTTGGCTCATTTAATGGTCTCGGTTTGGGCTCCATTTTGGTGATTTACGTTGGCTGAGCCCCTTTACTATCTGGACCATTTGTTGGACTTGATTTGCCCCTTGTGTCGAGCTCGGTTTGCCCTTTTCTTGGGCTCGATTTTGGGTGTCTGTTCCCTGATTGAGCTCGGTTTGTTGGGGCTTGGCTTTGTTTCTGTGGCCCCTTTGCCTGAGACCATGTGTACCTGTTTTGGGTTTTGGTCTTGTCCTGTTTGCTGGAATCAAATATATTTATTCTGGATTTTGATCTCGTTGTTTTGTTGGATCTGACTAGACCTATGTTGGAATGATACCTTATCCTTACTGCTTGGGGGGCTTGAATGTGCAGCTCTTTATTCCACTCCTTTTGCTGAGTTCATTGTGCCTAAGTAATTGATTGGGTTGCCCCTTTTAATTGGGTTCAATTTGTGTAAAAGATATCCAAATAACGCTTCCTTTTGAAATTTTTGTGGGTAATTAAGTTTGTCATTCCAAAATTCATAAATTCTGATATGCACTGCTATGTGGGAATGTTTAATGTAAGTCGTATTTGATGTTTATGACATTTATGGTCCTCCTCTTGCTGCCCCTATTCATAGATCTATTTTGTGGTGGCTTTGGCTTCTTGTCTTTGCCGAGAAGATGGCTAGGTGGCTTTGGTGTCTTTGCCTTCGATGATCCTCGAGTACAAATATATATTAGAGTTTAGCCCCGACTCGACTGCTTGCGGTCCCCTCTTTTTGAATTTTTTCGTATGTTTTCTTGGAATTTTAGACAAAGCACTCGTGGTCTTTTCTTCGGGATTTTCCCGAGATTTTTTATTATTCTTTGCCAATTTTTCTGAATCTTTCGTCGTGGATTTATTCGTCGATTTTCTCGAAGTTTCCAAACAACTTTTCTTTATACAGTGAATAATAGCTAGCTTAAAGAAGCAGCAAACCTCTTAAATTTACAAGTGTGATTTACTCTGCAGCATTTGTTTAATTATTTCCTAACATGTTATATTACTTTCCCGGCATATTATACTGCTCTTTCTAGCACGTTATACTATTCTTTCAGCATGATATACCGTCTTTTCTTTCTACTGTGGATTATATTGTTCTTTTCTTTTATACTGCATGCTTAGTTACTTTGATACATATTATGTCTTAGTTTAGGAAAACCTAGTTGTTGTATAGGATTAAAATTGAACCTGGAGGTGCTACTACGAAAAGCTTGGAGCGAATTGCGTGGGCAGCACGACGAGGAGCAACTTCAAGAAGGATCTACAACATCAAAACACATCACATAAAAACTTTCTTTAATTTATATAACCCATAGGACTTCGAGATGGTTTGTCTAGTGCAACATAAACCCTCACATATCACCTTTTAGGCTTTTGCGCAACTTTATTGTGCAATTATAAGTCATAACACTTAGAATTTCGAGGTTACTGTACGGTACGGTGTAAATTCTTCTATCTTTTTAGGCTATTTGCACGATCAGATATCGTACAAATATAAGTCCTAAATTTTAAATAATTTGCAGGATTAAACATTAAATAACATCATTTCAAAGTATAAAGTCGAACGATAAAATAGTTTGGGAGATCACCGGGGTTTTCCCCATATCTGTGATTTCTCATACTTTTCTTCCCCTTGGATTCCTTAAATAATTGTTCCTATTTGAGCCACTCCCGTTTGATTTTCTCATGTCCTATCTTGGAAACCCCAAACTTTCAAATCTTGAAGGCAAAACCACTGATATTAATCGAGAGATTTCTTAAATGACCCCAATCATTTAAGATGTAATTAATTATAAGGGTTTGTCTATATAAGGAATTTGGAACCCAGGTAAAATAAACCATATCTAATCCCCGTATTAGATAGGGGAACTAGTTGGCCTCATATAAAATATTTCGCAGACCAAACGGATGTCACAAATTCTTTAGTTTAGGTGATTGAGCCTACTACAGGTGATATGTTTATTTTTTGAGATAAGTGTATTACTTGTGGTATCGTGATTAGTCACCCAAACTATTCAAAATGTGAGACTCGTTTGGTCTCACATATTTTTAAATTAAAATGTTACTTTCAAAAATCATATTCATATCAAAATTATTTTCATATTTCTCCAATATTTTTCAAAACCAAGATTAAAATAGTCGACAACTACGAATACACAACTAATAGTTCAATAAGTAAAATACAAAAAAACACACAAAACAAACACTCAAATATAACAATTTTTTTAATTTTTAAATGTGTATTTTTTAAACACACAAGCAAACTCTTACACAAAGAAAACTAAAATACGATTTTTCAAATCTAAGTCCAATTAATTTAACTAAAATTTTTCTAAGTCAAATTAATCGTCGTACTTCCCCGGCAACGGAGTCAAGAACTTAACCGAGGTATCAGATGCCTAGTGTTTTTGGATAATCTAAAATATGTTTTATAAATTTTATAATTTAATTTTTTCCACAAGTTAGCACTACACACTAGATATTTTACGCAAGTGCACGTATCATTCAAATAATATTAGCTTTCTGATTCTGGAATATCGATCTCACAGGCAATGTTGTTATTCTAAAGACTTAAAAAAAGTTCTAGCCTACAATAATAAATCTTAACCTGGAAGTAAAGCCAATGTAAAGTGTACTTATGAAATTCTATCAAATTATCACTAAACCTAATGATATACTCTAAAGTTAATTTTACTAAAGTTAAATAAGTTAAAAAAAATCAAGTTATGAAAAATACCTCCCCTTGCAATTAAGTAAATAATTTGTGTAGGAATTGAATACTTAAAATATAGGTTGTAACTAGTGACAAATAGGAGTATTTCTCTTCTTTACCCTCTTTCGAGTGTAAAAAGAAGTTTGGTTTTACTAGGTAAGTGTTTTTGTCTGTCACTATAGAAACTTCCAAGTTATCCCCATCAAAACATATCACCTTATCTATTTGCACTACCCTATAGACTACTTTTTCTTCACCCAATAACGCAATGTGATTTCTATTAGTTGTTAACCTACACTTACTACTGCTTCATCACAATAGAAAGGTACAAAGAATCTACTCACAATGCATGAAGAAAACACAACAATCAATTCTCTTATAATAAAGAAAATTCATGCACAATGAGTTTTCAACTAATATAACAATACGAAATGAAACACTTATCATTCTCCCTGAGAAAAGAAGTGAAAACTCGTTCCCAAATGATCTCCAAGTGCTCCTTGCACTGCTTATAGCAATCCTTTACAATATTCTCTCAATTCTCTCTAAGAAAATACAAAAAAATACAAAATCTCACGTTAAACTCTACTTTCCTGCACACTTACTCTTTTCTTCGCTTCACAAATAATTCTCCTCTCTGTTAGAACTGTTTCCCCTAACCTCCAAATTCGTCCATAACTGCTACACAAACCGCATAGGTCAGTTCTGGCGTCAGACTGTGGCGCCAATGCGCCACCTTCTCAGGTAGGCAAGGAAAATAATCGGCGCCTAGGTGTCAATCTGTGGTGTCATGGCACCATCTTCTCTGTTCGTTGGATACCATCTGGTGCCTAGGCGCCAGTCTGCACCGTCANCCAATACAAAATCATCATTCCATATGATTAATTCAACTATAAAGCTTGTCATTGAACAAAGCAGATAAAACATATATGAAGCAATGTTTATCTCGGTTACATAAACTTTTAAATGCAAGTACAACCACACATCTAAATTTACTTGGATGTTATCTGTCGACTCTTACGCTCTCTATTTTCTTTTCATTCTTCTATATTAACATGCTTGAAAACACAAAGATAAGTACATGAATCCGCACCATAAACTCTAAATCCTTATGCAATACTTGTTTCGGAAAAATCTCAACATCACAAGACTGACATAACGAGAGAAATGGCGGCGAACGCTTCTCGTCTGACGATCGACAGTGCGAGGGATTTCAAATGAACCAAACTCTAGCTATCAAAATCGCAGGTGAAAATCGTTCTGTGAAACCCTCCCAATGGTGATAGAAGAAAATGGAGATTAAAGAGGAGCAAATGGTTTCGTTTTCGAAGCTATGAGCTGACTTGGTTAGGGTCGGGTCATGCACCAATAGATGCACCTTTTTCATTTTTATTTTTCAATGGGTCTGCCACTTACATGTGGCTAAATAGCATTGGAGTCCTATTGCAATATTTTCTTGCAAGAGATGATAGAAATCTTAGCAATTGGTCCCACCAACTTTTACTGTCTACAAAACAAAACAACTTGGTCAAGCCAAAAATAGCCTTTCAGCTTGTCGGCGGCAATCACAATGTCGGAAACTTTACATGAACAAAGCGAAAAGCGCCTGGAAACATAATGGCGAAAATATCATCAAAGCACAAGTACGAGGACCTCCGCTCAAACTATCACTAGCCACCGAAACTGTCCCCGAGCCACAAAATAATATCCATCTCAGGAAACCTTAACCGTTCCATAAAAGAAAACAGAAGCAAAAAAATCAAACGTAGCCTCTCCCGCGACCTAACATACAAACGAAAACCGCGCGGAACATAACTAAATTCATTGAAAAGGAAAAAAAAAACGTCGTCAAGGTGAAAGTACGGCCCCAGACCAGCAAGTAAAGCACAGTGGGAAGTAGAAATTATACCTGAGAAAGACCGCCTGAGGTGCTACTTCCCTCCATCAGGAGACCAAATCGTGGCCGTTGACTTACCGCACCCCGAATCCAACAACGATCCCAAGGCTCATTTCCCGAAAGCAGGGGTTATCATCGCTTCACCCGTCTGACGACAAACCCTAACTCCGACACTCTACGTCGCGAGATGCGAGGCGACAATCGAACGGAACTTCGCCACCGGCGTTCCTCAAGTAATTTCCCGACCAATTGGCGGTGGTTCACAACGAGAACAAAAGGCGACGCAGCCAGACTGAACAATTCTTCCCTTCGTCTAGAATCGAGCCTTTTATTGCCGTTCCTTCTCTAGATCTCTTCTTTTTTTTTTTTCTCTCAAGCAAGCATAGCATAGACTGTAGTTGCCTCTCACCAGTGGATGCAACCAGTAACTGACACGTGTCATTCGGTTGCCCCCAGCCTTCAGGAGATTTACGGGCATGCCATGAGATGCAGACGCATGGTACAGTTGCAACCGAGACGTGACATCGAAATCAATTTTTCGTTAATATCACATGACAAATGTTAGAGATTTTTACTTTCATGGCCCTAAACACTGCTATGTACATATCTCACTCTCAAAACTTATGATTTATAAAAGGGCACACAAAACCTCCTATTACCATGAAGAATACCTTGGTGAGACTCCGCTAGGCACATTCTTCTCTAGCATTCATCGAGCAGATGGAGAAAGAAGATGATTCCTTATTCCAGATGTGGTTGTCGTTGATGTCACTAAACTTCCTATTTCGGATGGTGTCGAGCTCGTCGGCAATGATATGGTTGCTAGGATCGCCATTATTGGTGACGTCGAAGAGGCCAATGCACTGGCTTGGGATGATAACAATGAGGTTGATGAAAGGGGCAATGTTAGGGGAGCTCATATTCTATTATTTTTTATTGATGAAAGGGGCAATGTTAGGGGAGCTCATATTCTATTATTTTTTATCATTTGTATTGATTTCTTTCTTAGTTTAGACTCATGGGAGTTCATATTCTGTTATTTTTATCATTTGTATTGATTTTTTCCTTATTTTTTATTGAAATCGAACAGCTAAGAAGTTTCGCACTTGAATAAAGAGAAAATCAGGATCTCAAAATCCTATCTAGGATCTGAATCCAAATCTCTTTCCTTCCCCAATAAGGCTCTGCGTCCGCTGTGGAAATTTTCTCTCTCTCCCTTCTGATGTAGTCATACCAAATTAGCATATAAGGCGCCGCTTCAATGGCGCACGATACGAAGCGGGCCTCATTTTTTTTTTCTTTTTGTGAAATTTATGAGCCGAAATGAACCATTGAACTCCTGAGGGTCTGTTTGGCGCAGATGTAGATTCTCAGCTTTTCAGTTGCAGCTGCGTTGCCCTAGGAAGCAGCTACGAGAAAGCTGACTGTCTGTTAGATACAGCTGCGTGAAAAATGCTGTGAGTCAGCTGTTTCATGTAAAAATAACCAAACTGTCTCTGTTTGTTAAAACTGTTTTAAATTTTTGATTTATTTGTATAAATATGGGTTTAATATACATAAATTTTATAAATAAATTATTTCTTAATTAATTAAATGAAATATAATATTTTTAATATTCATTTTTATA
>JXCR01142685.1:57982-72098 GCA_002079205.1 Phalaenopsis hybrid cultivar
GCATGTGAGAAACATGTTTAAATCCACAAAATCCATTTAACACAACCATATAAATAACCAACTTGATGAGTTCAAACAAATATTCAAGAAACTAGCCAAACCGAGAAGCAATTATTTCTAATGAGTAGCAAAATAGATAACATAGTTCTTAAGAGGCTATAAAGAATAGAATTCATTATTTCTCAAATGACCACAGAGCATATACTTCTTAGTTATAAATGTTTCTACAATAATTGATCCAACAGTCATGTATTCATTTTGAAAATTACCAAGTTCTCAAAAAAAAACCATGAATAATATGAGATAAAATATTGGCTCCTTAAAAGAAACATATCTCATGGATCCATTCACTAAGAGCCAAGAAGATGCTTTCGCAATCCATACGAGTCAGAACAAGCATAAAATCCTCATATGATTTAAACCGATTGAAAGAATGCAAGAGAAAGTTAGGTGAATCAACAATTCACCCCATGAAATATAACTCATACATTCACTAACCCCTAATTAAGGAAGATATAACAATGAATTCTTCCTTACAATAATCCAGCTCTCATGAAGAATATAATGATCAATTTTCACCATAAAACAGACATATCGACAAGGAAAAAGGTTGTGTATGCTATATATGTAATCCTTTTCTATTCTTGAAAGGAATAATCAAACTAAAATGTATAACCCGATGATTTGAAATCGTAAAGAACTGTTAAACTATCTGATTTATAACGGAGAACCTCCAAAACTTCATAGCGGAAATATCCTTTTTTGAATGGTACTTCCAAAACGACAATCTTCCATTAGCAGATGCATACATGCTTAAACCACAAAACAATCTCTAATGTAACACTGCATACATGCTTAAATGGGCGCAAGATCTGCAACTTGGATGGACAATGCCAATTTGATCCCAAATCTAAGGGCTCGATTTAGGTAAGAATAAAATGAAGTATTTTTTTGTGTGCCAAAAGATCAACCTAAAGCCATACTTCATTAATAAGCTACAGATCCACCACAGGAAAGAAGGAGAAAAGAAAAATGGCAAAAACAGGAAAGAGGTGAGAAGGAGAAAACATTATGAGCCGCAAAACGCACATCCTTCCTCAGATCCGCAAATAGAAGAAGAAAATGGCTCTTCTTACCTTAGCTCTTTCAATCGAGGGACGATGAAAGAGGAGAAAGAGAAGGGGACGCGAGGGAAGCAGCGGGGAATCACCTAGGGTAGACGCAGGGAAGCAGCAGGGAATCACCGAGGGTAGACGCGGGGTAAAGGGTGAAAATTTTGGTCGAAAGAGGGAGACGCGATGGTAATGTCGTGGCCCGCTTTCGCTCTGCTTCTGCCGCCTAAATGCCCGAAGTCGCGAACCAAACAGATAACTTTCACGAAAAGTTGCGACAAATGACCGCGCCTCACCTAAAAAGCGCTTCCAAACAGACCCTCAATCCCACCACCACAATTAAGGCAAAGGATGGTGGCAGAAGCCACTGAAGACGAAGCTTAATTCTGAAGAATTTTTGTGCCGTGGAATAGGATGCTAACCGAACAGACAATGGAGACTTCACGGGGTGTTTTATTTGTAAATCATAAGTTTTGGGTGTGAGGTATGTAAATGGCAATGTTTAGGGTGCTATGTATAGAAAGAACCACAAAACATTAATATTTTTTTCTTTTTAGAAATAAAATATATGTTTATGCATAAATTTATAGCACTTATAAATGTTAATATGAAAGTTTAGGTATTTGATATATAAATACATAAGAATTGGATGGTATGCACATAAATTTCCTTTATTTTTAAGAATTTTTTACAACTAAAGAAATATGTGTTAGTAAAAGTACACTTGAGCTGGTATAAAGTACATGTACACTCAAGGAAATATAATAATTTTCTCTAACTAATGCATTAATATTTTTCCCAAAATTTAGTGTGAGATCAAATCAAATTTGTTGTATTGGGGATTATATTTATGTATGTCATTTAAGAGTATCACAAAAGAAATTTTAATAATATAAAATATAATTTTGTTTATTTGGTAAAAATCAAATTATTAAAACATTATGATATTTGATTGAAATAAAACAAAAAAATGATATGTGATGGCAGGTGATGAACGAAAAGCAAGAATATTAATAAGTAATTGTTTATAGGGACAACTGTTCATAGCAACAAATGGAGGCTACATCTAGAGGAGGAAAAGTCAAAGCTAGTGAGTTTAATCTGTATTTGTGTTGAAATCTTTTTTATTATCGGGTCTCGTATTGTTCATGGAGTATTATAACACAGGAAATTGACTTGTAAATGAAGTGGTAGAAGAGAACAAACGCATGCTCTGGAAGTTCTCACATTCAATTTCCATAAAGGATGGAAGAGGAAGATCAAAAGAACATACAAAAAAATGATCCTAGAAGTCCCTGCATAAAGTGGGTGTTGAATCTCAGAATGTCTTTTGGTTTATTTTTAAGGGATATAGGATTGATCAGATGAGAGAAATAATGGGCGCAGAAGAAAGAGAAATAGAAGGTAAGTCACAAATCATGTTCTCATGCTTCATAAAATGGTGTGGACACTTTCTTAAGAGTTATTTAAATCGTTGTCATGCTTCATAAATAGATTCTCCTTCAAAATGATTAAAAGATATAATATTATTTCTAAGCTTCGCAGTTTTTTATTGTGAAAAATAGTTAGCAAGAAATTTTTGTGCTAAATCACCTCAAGTTCTAATAGATCCAAGTACTAATAAATTCAACCACATCTTAGTTTTATCCCTAAGTGAGAAATGAAACAACCTAAGTCATATGGCATCGTCTCATACACCATTATATTTAAATGTAGTGCACAATTCTAGAAAATTGTCAAGATGTAAATTTGGATCTTCAGTTGGTCATCCCCCAAACAGAAATTTGATAACATTTAGATAATAACAGGATTAAGTTCAAATGAATTAGCAACTACAGTAAATTTGTGAATACTACAATGAATTTCATATACTGTAGAGTTGGCATAATCTCGTAAAGGTCTATATTCTTGATGAATTTCAGCATTTTGATCATTTTGGTTTGTCATTTCTGTAATTTTTTAGATTTTTCAAAAAAATTAATTTTTTTGCTTTTTCTGATTTTTTTTTAACAATTCTCACTAATTCAGAATCGTAGAGCACTAGTCCTTCAGAACTTAAACTACGCATACACTAACATAAAATAAAATACTATAATAAGATATTCCTATAATAACTTTTAAAGTTTAAATAAGACTTTCGAAAAATAGAAATTTTGTTTTCAATAAATTTTTGAAATCTTCCACAGCAACGACGCCAAAAACTTGATCCCGACTGTTTCTCTGCAATAGTAAAACAATGTCTTGGATGATATTTTTCACTTATTTTTCCTTACTTTGCAACAGAACAAATAACTTGATCTTAGAGAAAATAAGAATTTAACTTTTTAATTTATATATATATTTGGATACTACGCAAGTATACGTATTGTTATCAAGTAATATAGGACTTTTTTATTAAGATATGAATATCGAACCCACATGAAAAATAAGCAACATGCATTATTTATCAACAAACATTCTATTTTAAAAAGACAATTATCTAAACTATAGATATTTAAACAGTAGGTAAAATTCAATTCTTTTTTGTATTTTTGATATTTTGACAAAACACTAAAACTTCTATAGATAACTTGAGTTTATGTAAAAGAAAAGCACTTGATATTAAAATATATTTCTCCTTATCATGAGTCAGCAATAAGTATGGGAATTATGTTGTGAATGTATGTAAATTGTGTTGTGTCAAATAGGAGCAATAATATTTTCTACCCTTACTAGAGATGCTATAAAAAACATTAGCTAATTTAAAGTTTAAATAGTTATGAAGACCGGCTAGGCAGGGAAGATACTAGCTCTCACTCTAGAGTTCCCTCGATTCCCTCCATCCAGGGGGCTAACATTCTCGTATGAGAACCTAAAATAATAAACTAAGTTGGGGGCTTTAACCTGTCACTTTAAAGTGGGCTAACATCTCATATCAAAACCTAAAACAATAAAGCAAGTTGGGGGGCTTTAACCTGTCACTTTAAAGTCTTCTAACTCCACAGCCTTCAAAAATTATTTCTCTATTTATTTGCACTAAATCATATGAATTAAATTTTCATTCATACAACCTCATGTGATTCTTTCCAATTGTTGATTGAGACAATATCAGCCCGGCTCTTACATGTTCTCACAACAAATTTTAACATCTGGATAGTCCAAAATCAAGAAGTAAATGAAATACATGGATTTAAATCATCACAACTTCTTCCAACATTAAAGATCAATACTCTCCAGAACTTTCATCAACACTTTAATTACTTATCATTTTAAGGAGAGAGATAAAGAAAACTACTTAGAATTCATGGAGAAAATAAAACTACACTTTAGTTTAAAAGTAGAAATCATTGTCAAACCAACAAGAAGCTTCGATTAAAACCAAAAGTAGTTTAAAACAAAAGATAAAAAGTTATCTCAAATCCTCCACCAAACTCTTGAAGTTCCTTTGAATCTCTTCTCTTTTACAACACTTTAAACTCTCAAAATAAAACTAAAAACAAAAAGGAAAAAAAGTAAATTTTGTGGTGCCTGAATCTTCTTTCTAAATAAAACTAAAAATAAAAAGGATAAAGTAAATTTGTGGTGCCTAAAAACCTCTCCAAAACTATCTCTGACTCTTCTCAGAACTCCTCCTTTCCAGGACTTTCAAGCACACTTCAAAAAGTCTCAACTTCCTTCTTTTATAAATCTCCAAGAGGTGTCTTGATAACTCTTCAAAATGTGTCCCAATTCGATGTACTCTCCAAATCATGCCTTCTTTCATAAGTCTTCTAACCATATTTTTCTTTCTAGTGACATAACCACCTTCTTTAGCTAATAGGTGTCTCAAATGTCCCTTCAAAATTTTGTAAAATGAAGTAAATAGTCACATAACTATCTCTGACGCTTAAGAGTGGGACCTCTGACACTTAGGCGCGGCCTTCTCTGTTTCACCGGCACTTAGGCGCCAAAACACTTTTGCACCATTTTCACATTTTTGCTCCAAATTTGATCTTTTTTCACTCCTTCTAGCATTTTTCATCTTTTTTACTTGTACTTGAAAGAAAAACACACAAATGTCTTCCATTAAAGCGCAATATCTCAAATATAGGTATAAAAATGTGTCTAAAAATACTATATATTTTAGGTGTATCAAAATAATGTTACTTGTCCTCAAGTGACACTTCAATCTTTAAAAACTAAATAAGTATGATATGTATAAGAGTTACTAAAATTTAGATTTAGAAATATAACAGTCCAATTTAGAAAAAAAATATTTAGTAAATGAAACTAATTTAAAGTTTAGAAATTTTTAATGTTAAAAAATATGAAAATATGAGTTTCTATCTAATTCAGAAATATTGTAGATTTTCCAAATATAGAATTTAGTCCTTCTATTATCTCCACTTAAAAATATTTATTTAAAAGTAATTTTATTTGTCATATTATATCCTTAAGCTTAAGAGTTTCTCAAGTCTTATACTTTAAAAAGTTCAAATGTGGAACCAATTTTTGATTAGACAATAATCCTCAAGCTTCTCCTCCCTTACTTTTTTTTTTCTTTTTCTTTTTCTTTTTTTTCTTTTTTTTTCTTTTTTTTTCAGGCAAGGATTACTATATCTGGATAGGCCTTTAATGATTTTGAATACCACTTTTCCTTTCCTAAGGCAAAGTCCTGATATAAATCTTTTACTTATAAATATAATAATAACTTTAAAAATTATTTTTAATAAAAGAAATTTAAGTATTAAAAATAAAAGTCTAAATCTTTAAATTTTTCAAAAATACAAATTTTCTTACTAAAGATAGTTAAAATATATTTAGCATTCTCTACACTAAAAATTTTTAACCGAAGATTTTTCTTCATTACTCAAAATTTTAACAAAATTTTCTTACTCATTTATATAATCAAATTTTAATTCCCTAATATAACTTCATATACATGATCATTTTTCTTTTCAAATCAAATTCAACCGTAGCACATTTGAGAACAAATAAAATTCAAGTTTTGAAAATATTTTTCATCCCCCCAACTTAAATTTTAATCAAGATTAAACAGTTTAGCAGTAGATATATATAAGCACGAATGAAATTTTGAAATAACATGCTTACAAGAATTTTTATACCCATATACAAGTATAAAACTAAAAATAGGAGTAAAATTATTTTTTGATCACTTTTCTATCATTTTCATTTCAATTCAACATGTAGAGATTCAATAGACTTCTAACTAGTGGGTACAAATATAAAAACAAACCAACACACTAACTTTAATTTCCAGTCTCAACATAGAAACAAACACATTAACAAGATAAAAGAAAAATACAGGGTAGCAGTTTTCTAAGTTTAAAATTTAAAACTAAAGTTAGCAAGATTTTTAACTTTTCACAAGACATAGAAAGAAGTTTAATCCTATTTAACTAAAACACAATAATCAACACACAACAACAATTACTACCCTAGAATTTAAAAATAAAATACTAACAAAACACAACATCACAATAAAATTAAGCAAAATAGAAGTCTCACACATCACAAGGTCTAAACAGGTGCACAAATGCAAATGTAGCAAGTCTAAACCACGTGGTCCATCACATATTACAAACATAAAAAATAAATCAGTCCTCCTCCTCATCATTATCAGAATCACTATTATTCCAGACATATGCAGCCTCATAATTAGGGTATCTAAGATATGGAGGAAATTGCAGTCCTTGGTTACCCCCAATGAGGTTTTCCAGAGATGAATGAAATTTCTCTTCATAATCACTTTTCCTTCTATTATACCCATCAATATGATCTGTAAAGCGTTCTAAATTTCTTACCTTATCTGCGGTATAGTTGATATTATCCATCATCCTCTACAATAATTGACTTTGTGTTTCTATGGACTCACCTTTAGAAGTAGAAGCTTGTGAGGTAGATGGTCTAGATGTAGAAGCAGCAGAGGTAGAAGCAACAGATGTTATCATTCCATATCTCCTTGAAAATCCTCCTCTCTAGCCAAAAATAGAATGCTCCAGATACGACTTCACATTCACACTTGTAATTGGCTTTAGAGGCAACAATACTTCCAGTTATCATATCTTACTCTAGCCTGCTCACACAAAGAAATGATTAAGGAAGCAAATCTTAAACCTGTAGTAGTAACGGTAGTGGCAGAACTGATGATAGTCTGATAGATGAAAGCTCCAATGTTGATGAGCTTGCCTTCTTGAATACAACAGTTCAACGTTGCTCTTTCTGGTAACTTCGCTGAGATGATTTGTCGGTCATAGATGGGCTGAAATAAAATAGTGCAATGCCTTCAAAAGTGCACTTAACTTTGAGGTGGAAAATTGACTCTTCTTTCAATTGTAATTTTCCAGAGCCCTCTTCCAACAGCCAAATAGGAAATAATCTCATCTAGCTATATCTCAGTAGGACTATAGTTAGCATTAAAACATAAAGTAACAGGTGGTAGATGGTAAAACATATTAATTATCTCCGGTGAAAAAGGTACAAATTTTCCTCTAACCATGACTCGATCTTCTTCAGCCTCGGGAATGTTAGCATAGAACTCCCTAACTACAGAAATAACGACCACAACAGAAAATAACAGAATCGTTCCCATTGTTAGTGAACGATCGGATCTTCTATAGTTCCACCTGGATTCTTAAAACATCGCTCCTGGATAAGTTTTCGTGATAGCAGAGCATCACTATACCTATCTTGAGCTTTCAAACTCACAAACTTCCTCAAATCAAAGTGTTTTTTTCCTTTGCTCCTCTTCATTCTTGGTGTCATTCTACAAATTTCATAAAATTCCACAATAACTTCAAATATCAAGTCTAATCTACTAAACTCAACTTCTATAAGCACAAACTACACTTTCTATGAAATTTTCATAGATTTTTCCTCATTTTTCACCATGAATAGTGATTTTTTGGTCTTCCAAATGTACTCAAAATACATGGTGAATCCAAAATTTTTATATAGAAGTGAAGCTCTTACCTCAAGAAATCCAAATCTAGCAATTTTTTCCCAATTGCACCAAGAAATCTCAATAAAATGGCTTGCCCTAGACTTCAAAATTGTAAACTCGAGAGGTTGAAGGAGGCGCTGAGAGTAAAAATGGCGATTTTTGGGGTTATTTTTCACTTTTAACCGTTCTGGAACCGATTTTCGTGAACCGGCGCTTAGGCTCCTGCCTCTCCGGTTACATCGTGCTTAAGCGCAAGAATATGGCGCTTAGGTGCCAATGCATGATTTTTGATATTTTTGAACTTATGTAATATGCACTATAAGACTAAGTATATCACCTCTAATTGGTCTCATCACACTTAAATGATTATTTTCCTCTCCCTTAACTCTCCTTTTTCTCAAAAGTTTCCAATATAACTCATTCGATTCGAGGCTAAAATAACACAAATTTTCACACAAACAAACATATACATTCATTTACGACCTAGTACTAGTACATATAACACTTAATTCTCACTCCAAATAGTCTTGGATGAGAAAATCTTTCTAAATATAAATACTAAACAAGCTATTGAACTAACATAAACTCCAAAAATAGTATTTAACACTTAACACATTAAACAACAACTCCTAAAAAACAAACTTTGACACTAAATTTAATTCAATTCTTCATTTTTTTTGGACAAATTCTTGTCTTTCATTATTCTCTCCTGGGGCAATCGAAATATAAAGTTGATAAAACGAACAGTGGAGACGAGCTCTGATACTATCTTATTTTATTTAATTTTATTTAAGATACATCTCCTTATCTGCTTCCTCTATATAATATAACTAGGATGGCTGAATTGCATTTTTAATTATCATCCAATATGCTCTAGACGTGCATGAATCTCAATTACTTATGTCTCCACTAAAGTCATGATAGTCTCAATTTTGTTGATATTTTTCGATATTCCTTCAATACTAATGGCTAAGAAACTGTTATACATCTCTTGTGCACTTTGACTAATGAATCTTTTCCTTTTTCTTCAAATCCATCTCCCATGAAGACATCTTCTCAAAATCTCTCTCTCTCAGACTTTAGGGCTGAAAATGATCTGGGGTGAAATTCCTTCACAAAACTCTTCTATTCATAAGCCTAAATCCCTCTAGTAACTCCTCGGCACGTCCTACAATTATCTTGACACGTTTTACTCAACCAATTGGCGGTTAAACCTTCTAGATCTGAATTTCACACATGGTTTTTAACTCTCGTGCTTAAGCACCGAATATTGACGCTTAAGCGCCGATGTTTAATTTAGTGCCAGTCAACCTAATGTCCAAATTCTCATTTCAGCACGTATAGATCACTAAATAAAGTCTTAAAATCAATACTAACACATAATAGTCTAAAAAATGCTACCCCAAATTTTCTTAATCTCACACAAACAACAATCAAAGCAAAATACACTGATAACTATGAGTTGTCTCCCACAAAGCGCTTGGTTTAACGTCGTCAGCCCGACATAACCATTGCTTATTCTAGGTGACCCAACATCATTTGATCGTTAAATTTATGTTGATCCTTTACTAAATAAGGTTTTAGTATATGCCCTGTCGGCACTATTTTTGGTGTGGGGTTTGCCCGTAAGAAGCTGTCGGTCATCGGAATTGAAATCCCGNATAATAATTATGAAAGTGTTTGATCAAGCAACAATGGTCTGCCTGGTACTCCAAGTACTCATTATCTAACATGAACATGTCAAACCTCCTGTACCACTATTTTGGGGCATGTTCCAAGCTATGGAGGCTCTTCTTTAATCTACAGACCAAGTCTTCTTTGCCTGAAACCTTATAACATTTTTTTTGCTCTATGTAAAGCTCCTCCTCTAGATCTCAATGTAAGAAAGCTATTTTTACATCCATCTGCTCTAGATGTAGATCTTTATCTGCTACCAGACTCAGCAAAATCCTGATCTGTCATCTTCACCACTTAAGAGAAGATCTCTGTGTAATCCACTCCTTTGTACTCTTGGAAACCCTACTCAACAAGTCTTATATTGTAGTACTTGTTACCATCTTACTCCATTTTCAACTTGTAGATCCATTGGTTGTGCAGTGTTTTTTTGTCATTTGGTAGTGCCGTCAAATCCCAAGTTTGATTTGACTCCAAAGTTTATATTTCTTCATTCATGAAAAGCTCCCACTTCCTTGAACCTTCAACTTGAGTGACCTCCTCAAAGAACTTTGGTTTAAAATTATTAGTTAGTAACAAATAATGTAAAGTAGGAGAATACCTGTGCATGGGTTGTTTCACTCAGCTTAATCTTCTGACTTCTGTAGCAAGTGACTGAGGAACTTCCCTTGATCCTTCTAGCTAAGCACTTATTCTTTCTCCATCTTCCTAATCACCAATATCTTCTATCTCAACATATTTGGATTCTTTAGAAGTAGCTAACAAACTGTCTTGAGTTCTAACCTTGTACATTTTCATTTCATTGAAAGTGACGTCCTTGCTTCTGTGAAATTCTGTTTTTCATTATCCCAAAATTTGTACCCAAATTCATCTAAGTCATATCCAATGAAGTTGCTCTTGACAGATTTTTAGTCAAGCTTGCTCCTAGACCCTGCATCAACATGTCCATATGCAGAACACCCAAATACTCTTAAATGAGATAGACATAACTTTTTATCAAGTCATGCTTCTTCAAATAAGCCTTCCTCCAAAGGTACTGATGTAATATGATTTATTGACAAACTGTTGTGTTTAATTCTTCAGGACAAAATTGTTTTGGTAAGTTAACATGCAGTCACATGCTCCTAGCATGCTCCGTGAATATTTTGGTCATGTGCTCAGCCATACAATTCTGCTTTGGTGTCTTTGGGACACTGAACTCATGCCTGACCCCTTATGCGACATAGAAATTCTTGAACTTTCAATCTTGGTACTCACCCCCATTATCTGATCTAAGATACTTCAGTTTCAAGCCTGCCTCATTTTCTACTATAGCATTCTACTTATTAAAGACTTAGACTTCAAATGCATCAAAATTTTTGCTTTAAGAAATAAACCCTTACATTTCTCATGTGATCATTAATGAGTGTTACAAACATCGAGAACCTCCAATGGACTGAATTAGAGTAGGACCCCATACGTTAATATGCATTAACTCCAATTTCTTTGATTTCCTCACTAACCCACTCTTAGAGAAAGAAACTTTCTTCTATTTACAATATATATAGTCTTAACAGAAATTTAGATCAACTGATTTCAGACCCTGAAGTTTATTCTTTGAAAGTAGGGATTTCATTCATTTCTCATTCATATGCAAAGCCTACAGAGCCATAGGCCTGCATCAAACCTGTTCCAGCCACAAAAAATGATATTAATCATTTCATTGATTATATAAAGTGTGCCTTCAATGTTGTCATGAGCTATCACTAATGCACCCTGGTCACCTTCCATAAATAACTTGTGAAAGTACTCGCGAGTCCTGACTTTGCTAGCTGGCTCACTGAGATAAGCTTCTCTTCAAAGTTGGAACATATCTAACTTTGGTAAGCTTCCAGACATTTCCATTCAACAACTTGATATCAACATCATCAATTTTTATGATATTACAGGTCTTTTTATCTCTAAAATAAACCTTCCCTAAGTCATTTTGAGTGCAGTTTTTAAATACCTCCTTATTGGGGAAAGCATGAAAAAGGACACAAGAATCCACTATCCAAGATTCAATAATGACTAGGGATAACACAAGGGAGTCATTTTGTATTTCACCAGTGGAGACATTAGTAAAGTAACTACTTTTTTGTCCTCCACCACCAGCTTTCCTTGGAGCTTTGCAGTCTTTCTTGAAATGACTCTTCTTATCGCAGTTCCAACATTTTCATCTACTTGACTTTGGTTTTTCTTTATTGGAATTGGATCTACCACCAACTTTCCTAAGTGTCAGCTTCTCTGTCATGCAGGTGGGCTTGACACTTAGTTGCTCAAGAAAGCTGGCGTCAAATTGCCAGTTCACTTGATTGCTCCATAGCTCAAAGTCACCTCCACTTTGCTTTATTTCTTCTCCACTTTGCTCCACTTCTAATACATGTTTTACCTGAAAGAAAAATATAAAAATACTCTTCTTTAAAGTATAATTTTATCAATAAACAAGTATGAAAAGATAAAGGAAATCAAGCATTATTTTCCTCACATCAAGAAACCAATACATTTGAGCTGAGACTCGCAATCATCTAAAGGGTTTAAAATAACAAATTTGAGGAATCACCCACTGAGGACCAAACTTACACCTGATGATTTTCATAGAAATATGTGCCACCTCAAGTATAATTATCACCATTGACGATGTTAGACTAAGACAGTTCTCATTCTCACTTAAAAATAAATTCAATATATGACTAACCTCTTTAGAACCGCAATCAATCACTACTTGGACTGACTTTGCTCAAAAATTCATGTTCAAAGACTTACCTCCATCCAAAACTTCAAACTTATGAAATGACATTACTTTCATCACCCAATTTGGTGGAGAGTAAATTTATGAAGCTTGGGAGAGGTTCAAAGTACTACTTAGAAAGTGCCCACAGAATGCCCTACAAGACTGGATGATTATACAACTCTTTTACAATGGGCTAGTGGGAATCGTAAGGTTGATCATAGACACTACATTGAGGATGTATTAATTGAGAAAATGATCATAAATAAATTTTAATGGCCTTCAAGAGAGTCACCCCGATGAAAATAGCTAGTTCACATGAGAATGATGTTTTGACTATTTTAGACTCACGGGTTGCGGCCATCTTTAGCAAGTAAAAAAAAATTTAGAATGAATTAAGTGTCAGGATCCCTACCCACTGATGGGATGAAATATGAATAATATAAAATTATAATAGTTTTGCCTTAGAGACCTTGAATATCATAGAAAATCATTTCAACAATCCACATTCCATTACCTACAATCGAGGTTGAAAAAAACACATAAATTTTAAATGGAACAATAACAATCTATGTGTAAGAAACCAATAGTTGGGGAACACCCAATCAAACCCTGCATTAAATTGAACACCCAGAAAAAGATAACCCAAAAGAGAAAAACTCACTTAGATTCACTATCAATTTCACTTCAAGGAGAAGACACCAACCTTAAAGGAGATTTCATTGCATATTGGGAACCAACTACAAAGCCAAGATGCATCCATAAGAACATGAAGAGTAAACTTGGTCAGTTAGCTTATTCATTAAGTAAAAGACCCTAAGGGATGCTCCCTAGTAACATGAAACTATTCCATGAGATCAGAATACAGAGTAGTGTAAAGCCATCAAAATGAGGATGAAGATAGAATGGGAAGAAATTATACAAGGAGAGTTAACATGTAAAGATGAATCTTGATTCTAAAAGATTGAGTGAAGATCTCATCCTAGAATTAGAAATAAGATCCTCACCTCCTAGGATAGTGAAATAGATGCCATCGCCATCCTTTCCCCAAAAGCACAAAAAACAAAAATTAAACCAACAATTTTCCATCTTTCTAGAGAGTTTTAAGAGGCTCATAATCAACATTGCATGTGCTGAACCCATGAATGGATGCCACTATTGCATGAAGTTTGTGTAAGTGTTCCTTAAAAATAAGAGAAAACTTGGCAAATTTGAAACTATTTCATTGATTGACACATGTAGTGCTATCATGCAAAAAAGATTTTAATGTAGGATGATAGAGGATGTGTTAGTGTCGGCACTATTTTTGGTGTGGGGTTTGCCTGTAGGAAGCTGTCGGTCATCGGAATTGAAATCCCGTTGCCCGCTTTGAAAGGACTTTTTTAATTTATGTATATATATAATTTTAGAAAATATGAAATCAAACTGACCTCATATTTTTCATAGTTTAAATGAAAATACATTCAACCTCAAACCATGTATCTACCCCAAGGGATAAACGCAAGACTTGAGGGTGAAATTTGATCAAATAAACTAAGAAAGATATGACATCCGTTTGACCTGCGAAACCAATGTATTGGCCGACAAATTCCTCTATTTAATATAAGGAATTAAATAGGGTTTATATTATGCTAGGTTCGGGAAAAGCTTCCTATAAGG
>JXCR01142687.1:16566-27224 GCA_002079205.1 Phalaenopsis hybrid cultivar
CATTAGGATAGCTTGGGAAGTCACCGAAGTTCTCCTCTGGATCTATGACATATCCTAGTTCTTCTTCCTTTGGATTCTACAATAAAATGTTCCAAATTTGAACCAATCCCCTTGCACACCTCTATGTCCGATTTCGTTGAAGAGTTCTACCCTTTGAAATTCCTTGATGATAATATTTCTTGATTTTTATCGAGAGTCTTCTTAAATGACTTTGGTCATTTAAGATGTGATTAACTATAGGGGCTTGCCCTTATAGGAAGCTTGTCCGAACCCAGCTTAATATAAACCCTATTTAATCATTTGTATTAAATAGGGGAACTTGTCGGCAAATACAAAGGTTTCGCAGACCAAACGGACGTCATACTTTCCTTAGTTTATTTTGATCGAGCCTCATCCTCAAGTCTTGTGTTTATCCTTCGGGATAAATACAGGATTTGAGGTACGGTGCTCTTTCATTTTAAACTATGAAAAATATGGGGTCAGTTTGATTTCATACTTCAACGTCCTTCCGAAGCGGGCGAAGGGATTTCGATTCCAGCGACCGACAGCTTCTTACGGGCAACCCCACAAACCAACCCGAAATAACGCCGACAGTATCTATTGGCAAAAATGGGTGGTTATAACCACCAAGGATGAAAATATAATTAAAGGACTTGTGAAATGAGGTATCCCTTAGTAAATACATCGAATTAAGACATATTTTGAAAAGATACCAAGGCACCTCTTAGAAAATTATAAAAGAAGGAAGCTGACACTTTTTGAAGGGGGGAGTCCTGAAAAATCTTAAAGAGGTTCTGAAAAGTTCATGAAGGAGTTTGTGAAGAAGCTTTTGGAGAAACTTTCAAGCACCACAAATTTTTTATACTTTTGTATATATTTTTAATTTTAGAGTTAAGAGTGTCGTAAGAGAGAAGAGATTTAAAGGAACTTCAAGAATTTGGTGGAGGATTTAAGATAAGTTCTTATATTTGTTTTAAACTACTTTTGGTTTTAATTGAGACTTCTTGTTGATTTGACAATGATTTCTACTTTTAAACTAAAGTATGGTTTTATTTTCTCCATGGATTTTGAGTAGTTATCTTTATTTTTCTCTTTAAAATGATAAGTAATTAAAGTATTGGATGGAAGTTGTGGAGAGTATAAATCTTTAATGTTGGAAGAAGTTGTGATGATTTATTTTCATGCATTTCATTTACTTCTTGAACTGGCCCATCTAGATGTTAAAATTTGTTGTGAGAACATGAAAGAACCGGGACGGTATTGTCTCAGCCAATAATTGGAAAGAGTTACATGAGATTGTATGAATGAGAATGTAGTTCATCTGATTGAGTGTAAATAAATAGGGATATAATCTTTGAAGGGTGTAGAGTTAGAGAACTTTAGAGTGACAGGCTAAAGCCCCCAACATGGTTTATTTTTTTAGGTTTTGATACGAGATGTTAGCCCCCAGGTGGAGGGAACCGAGGAACCTCTAAGAAATTAAGCTAGTATCTTCCTTACCTAACAGGTCTTCAGAACTATTCAAACATTAAATTAGCCAATGTTCTTTATAGCATCTCTAGTAAGGTTAAATAATAATATTACTCCTATTTGGCACAACATAATTTGAATAATTCCACAACAGAATTCTTATACTTATTACTGATTCATGATAAGGAGAAAGATTTTTCGTATTCAATACTTTTCTTTTACATAAATTCATGTTATCTTTATTGAGTTTTAATGTCATTTTCAAAAATTAAAAATACCAAAAAGAGTTTAAATTACATTCTTGTGATAAAAATTATAGCTTAAGTATTTGTCTTTTTAAAGTAGAAAGTTTGTTACTTTAATTATTGCATACTGTGAACAATCCCTATGGGTTCGATATTCGAGGCTTAATCAAAAAGTCCCATATTACTTGATAACAATATGTATACTTGTGTAGTATCCCAATATATATTAAGTTAAAAGTTAAATTTTTATTTTCTCCAGGATCAAGTTTTTGGTACTGTTGCAAAGTAAGGAAAGATAAGTGAAAAATATAATTAAATACATTGTCATACTGTTGCATATAAACAGTCGGGATCACACACTATTTTGTGAGTATCAAAAGAAATAAAATAAGGAGAAATACAATTACAAATAAAAGTAAAAATATTAAAATGTTCAATTTAAAACTTTGATGTCGTCTGTCCTCAGCAGCATTGCTCTTCTGGGAAACCATCATACCACGGTCACTGTCGGCAGGTGAGTATGTCAAAATGTCTACCCAAGGGAAGAAATAGCATTGTGTTGAAACACTCCTCTAACAACCATAAAACTGTCCCCCGCTTCTATGGGGCTGTCGTGACGTGAGTAAGGGAGTTGGTAGTTCGCAATAACACAATGCAAATCGGGAGGTCCCTGAAATCCTAGAGCTCATGCTGCTACTGAGATAAAATAACAAAAAAATCTTTTGTCCGATCATAAAATTAAATTAAGTTTTATATAGCAAAAATATAACCGAAAAAAAATGAAAAACATAGGCAATGAAATAAACATTAAATTCTTAAAAGAAACATAATATTCAAACTAATTTTAAAATTAAATACATAAGAAATTAACCTAAAGTCTAATAAAGAAAGAAATGTGGCTGAATCAACATTCAGAAATAGCATCTGTGATAGACTCCCTCAAAGCAGTCATCTCAGTGACACCTTCACCATCCTGAGTTTCAAAGGCATTCAAATCGATCTCATCCTCTCGTAATGATTGGCCAACCAGAGATTCTAAAGGTTCTGGAGTGACATGTAACAGATCATCATTAGTCAAAGAGAAGTTCATATCTGATTTAGAGTGATGTCTTCAGATGAATTTATGAAGTGTCATAGTGACCACCATAATATGCACTTGTTTAGGAAATAGATACGATGGCATATCACGTAGGATGACCCATTTTTTCTTCCACACTCCAAATGTTCTTTCAATTATCCCACGTAAAGAGGAGTGACAGTTATTAAACATTTCTTTTCTGTCACGGATCATGCCACTTGCTCTCTCAAAATCAGAAATATGGTATCTGGAGTCCAGATAGGCCTTCAAGTAGCCCCTCTACATCAAATATCTGACATCAACCAGATAATATTTCCTTATTATAAAAGATAAGATTAATGACAAATAATACATATAAGTTGTAGGTTCATATAGCTAAACACTCCTGGAGGTGGATGAGAGAAACACTGCTTTTTATTCCTCATTGCAAAGGGAAAAAGACGGCTATCATCTGCAACCCCTTCCCATCCTGCCATTATAAATGTGAAGCACATGTTGAAGTCACGTACTGCCACATTTTGGGTAGTTGGGCACTCTGACCAATGTACGCCACTTTTTCATGGCTTGGTAGTCTAGCATCTATGTGCGTACCGTTGATTGCCCCAATACAGTTCCATTTTCCATTGTTAGAAACACATTACATTTTGAAGCTAACGTAACACACTAATAAAAGTTATCTTGAAATATGGCATGTAACAGGTATCATTTGTGACCAAAGAAAAATATGTTGAGATTTTCATACCTATTTTATACTAATATTGATGATATTACACTTCAANATGCCTAATAAAAAATTGGCTTCACCTGGACCTACCAAAGGGAAAACATAAATACATTCTTGAACTTATATCTATTGATTAGCATCTTTTACTAGTAGTGTTCTCATGAAGTTCCTAACATTTAAATATTCTAAATGACTTGATATTACAACATATAGTCATTCTTGAAATGATAGAAAACTAGAACTCTTAAACATGATGACTAGATAGTCTTGTACCTACAGAGTTAATTTAATTACTTGATTTTTTTCTGAAAATCTCACTATGGTATTTACTTAAATCAAACTTACAGTATTTCTGAATTAAAACTTCACTACAGTAGATCATAACTTTTATGTAGTACTAAAATTACTTGAGGACAAGTAATAGTTAAGCTTGGGGGATTTTGACCAAAGAAAAATATGTTGAGATTTTCTTACCTATTTTTTACTAATATTGATGATATTGCACTTTAAAGAATGGTATTTTTGATATTTTGTTACAGGTATGTTGAATTATGGTCATTGGAGCAAAAAGATGCAAAAAGGAGCGAATTTGGAGCAAAATGACCAAAATATGAAGATTTGAACTAGGGCGCCGATGACAAGCCCAACGGTGTCGACGAAAAGCACAATGGTGCCAACGGCGGATTTTTCCCGAGAGTCCAGAATCAAATATTCTAGAAGGCCGCTGACGACCCCATCGAGGCCGCCGACGGCGAGAACGAGAGTTCTCTTAACAGATGCATTGAATGTGGACGATTTTTTAAGGGACGCTTAGGCAACTCTTGGAAAACTCTTCTACAACTTTCAAAGAAACATTTAGGCTGAAAAAGAGGAGCCCAATGGTGGTGTCCGCTTTGTTTTTGTTGCTTGTAGAGCGTAGAGAGTTTAATTTAGGGTTAGTTTTGTGAGGAATTCTTCGAGAGATGGCAAGAGTGGAGGGAAAGTGAGAGATTTCTTCCTCCTTGCCGCTTTGAAGAGGAACTTTGTGTTCTGTAAAGAAAGGAAGAGATTTAGAGGAACTTCAAAGAGTTTGCTTGTGGAGGAATTAGAGATAAGTGGTATTTACTTATTGAAGTTTGTATGACTTTAATTTTTATATATAAGTTATAAGTTTTGTCGTATCTTCTCCATGAGTTCTGAGTACTTTTCGCTGTCTTTCTCCTTGTCTTGAGATTTTGTGAAATGGTGATTTGAATTGGTTAAGCGATGAGAATGTTAAAGAAGTTGTGATGATCTTTTCACTTCAATCTTAATTTACTTTCAATATGGCCAATTGATTTGTTAAAATATGTTGAGTTTTACAACTAAAGTGAAGATTACATCAAAGATTTAGGGAAGTCAAAGTCTTTGAAAGTTGGTTGCAAATAAATAGGAAAATAAAACTATCGGGAATAGAATTGGAGATTTTAGAGTGATAGACTAAAATCCTTAATTCGGTCCTATTGTTTGGGCGCTGAAGTGTAGATGTTAGCTCTCAGGCAAGGGGAATGCGGGAGCTCCGAAGTGTGAGCCGGTATCCTCCTAGCCTAGCCGTAGATTCAGTAACCAAGCATAGGATTATTCAATGTTCTTTATGCATGGACCAAAGGGTAAAGAATAGACATGCTCCTATTTGGCACAGTACAATTTGAACTAATTCACTTTATCCATTTACTTTATATTCTTAACATGGCGAAGGATGCTTTCTTATATATTGAACTTCATATTAGAAACTTTATTAGTAGAATTAGTTAACTAAGAGTTTGTTAAAATTAAATATTTATTTCAATTTCCTGTTAGTGACAAATAAGCAATTTGAACTGTATTGTTGTGATTAAGTATTAATTTTCTAAATTCTAGTTCATAGCCTCTAGTATTACTCGTGGGATTGATATCCAGGACTCCATTAGAGCCCTGTGTTACTTGAGATACGTATACTTGCATTGATAAGTGTGACTGCAATTATTGAATATTTTATAGAGATTTTTATCAAATTTATAACCGTTGTCAAGTTTTTGGCGTCGTTGCTGGGGACTTAAAAATCTTCTAGCAACAATATCAAATTCTTGTATTTTTAAGCTTATATAAAGTCGTTGTCACCTACCCAACGCTGACCCTCTCCTGCAACCTGACAAGGAGCCACAAAGCCCGTAACCTCGCTCCTACCATCAAATTTGGAGCCAAATTTGAAGATCTCGAGGTCATCCTCAGAAAAGNTTTGAAAGTTGTGTGCAAATAAATAGAGAAATAAAATTATCGGACGTAGAAATGGAGATTTTAGAGTGACAAACTAAAATCCTCAATTCGGTCCTACCGTTTGGGTGCTAAAGTGTAGATGTTAGCCCTCAAGAGAGGGGAACATGGGAGCTCCGAAGTGAGAGCCGGTATCCTCCCAGCCTAGTCGCAGATTCAGTAACCAAGCATAGGATTATTCAATGTTCTTTATGTCTAGACCAAATGGTAAAGAATAGGTATACTCCTATTTGGCACAATACAATTTGAACTAATTCACTTTATCCATTCAATTTAATTTCTTAACACGGAGAAGGATGCTTTCTTATATATTGAACTTCACATTAGAAACTTTATTAGTTGAATTAGTTAATTAAGAGTTTGTTAAAATTACATATTTAATTCAATTGCCTATTAGTGAAAAATAAGCAATTTAACTGTATTGTTGTGATTAAGTATTGATTTTCTAAATCCTAGTTTGTAGCCTCTAGTATTACTCCCATGTATTATCGATATCCAGGACTCTATTAGAGCCCTATATTACTTGAGTGATACGTATACTTGCGTTGATAAGCGTGACTTTGCAATTATTGAATATTTTATATACATTTTTTTTCAAATCTAAAGCCGTTGTCAAGTTTTTGGCGCCATTGTCGGGGACTTAAATCTTCTAGCAACAGTATCAAATTCTTGTATTTTTAAGCATATATAAAGTCACTGTCAAGTTTTTGGCGCTGTTGTCGGGGAGTAAAAATTAGATTTTTTAAAAAAAATCATAATTAGAGTAACGGACAAATTAGGACAATTAGAAAACTTCTACTTGAATTGCAACGTATTTTCATATCTAGTTAAGTGTTATTCTGTGTACTGATTTCAATTATATGCGTAAATTTGGACCTAAGAATCTTATACCCTACGATTCAGAATTAGAAATGCACAGTTAGAAGAATTAGAAAACTAAGAAAAGAACCTAGAAATCCTGACACAACGGAAAATGAATGTCAACCGAGACCTCTACGAGATTATACAAATCCTACAGCAGATGAAATTCATTTATCTATCCAAAATCCTGATGTAGCTGCTAATTCATTTGAGCATAAACCTGCTATTATCCTAATGGTACAAAACAATCAATTCGGAGGTACACCAAATGAAGATCCTAATTTACATGTCGCTAGTTATTTAGAACTTTGTGCTACCTTTAAATATAACAGAGTTTCGAACGATGTTCTTAGACTTAGACTTTTTCCTTTTTCACTTAGGGATAAGGCTAAGATGTTGTTAAATTCATTAGCACCTGGATCTATCAAAACTTGGGGAGAACTTTCACAGATATTTCTATCCAAATATTTCCCTCCATCCAAAACTGTTAAACATAGAAATGACATAACATCACATTTTTAGATTGATGGAGAGTCGATATATGAAGCTTGGGAGAGATTTAAAAATCTTCTTAGGAAATGCCCTCATCATTCGTTACCAGATCGGTTGATAATTCAAACTTTTATAATAGATTAGTGGGATCTCTTAGATTGAATATAGATGTTGTGGCTGGTGGTTCTTTAATGTCAAAACCTTTTAATGAGGCTTATTTGTTAATAGAAGAGATGGCTACCAACAATTTTCAATGGCGCTCTGAATGGGTAAATCCTAAAAGAGTAGCTAATATCCATGATTCTAATGTAATATCTTTGTTAGATTCACAAATTGTTGTAATATCAAAAAAATTAGATCATTATGGAATGAATTATTCTCCAACACCTACTATGATGGACAATATCAAAGAAATTAGATCATTATGGGATGAATTATTCTTCAACACCTCCTATGATGGAAGTAATATCAAGGAAATTAGATCATTATGGGATGAATTATTCTTCAACACCTCCTATGATGGAAGCCATCTGGGCAATTTGTGGATATTCAACCTTTGTATGAGACATTAAATGCTATTAACAATAGACCTAACAATCCTTATTCAAACTATTATAACCCAGGTTAGAAGAATCATCCTAATTTTAATTGGAATAATAATTCTTCTACAAATCAACAATGGGCGAACAACCCAGTGAGCCCATTGAGAAATTCATCCAACCAAGGAAATGTTAATTATAGACATTCTTATCCTTCAGGATTTAACAATAATAATCAATTTTAAGGAAAAGAAGTTGTCTATGGAAGAGATGGTACTAAACATGGGTCTACAATTGCAGAATCAAGGAAATCAATTACAATTTCAAGGAAACCAGTTACAAAATCAAGGAACTGCTATCAAGAATATTGAAAGCCAATTGGGGCATATCGCTACTGTGCTAAGTAATCAAACATTGGGAACTTTTCTTAGTACTGTGGAACCAAATCCTAAAGATCAACTAAAAGAATAGATAAAAGTGATACAATTACGAAGTGGAAAAGAATTGGAAACAAGAGTGCAGAAAGAAACAGAAACTGAAAAAAGAGAAAGTAGATACAGAGAAAGAAAAGGATCATGAATACCCAGATTTAGAATATCCACTTACACCAATGAAAATTACCATGGAGAAACCTCCACTATCATTTCCTCAAAGATTGAAGCAACACAAAAAGGATAAACAATTCTCCAAGTTTTTAGAAATCCTTAAGAAATTAACGATAAATATTCCCTTTGTAGAAGCTTTAGAGCAAATGCCCAATTATGTGAAATTTATGTAAACATTCCCTTCGTAGAAGCTTTAGAGTAGATGCCCAATTATGTGAAATTTATGAAAGATATACTGAACAAGAAAAGGAAGTTCACGGATAACAAAACTGTTGCACTTAGCGAAGAGTGCAGTGCAATTTGAACAAGAAAAGGAAGTTCATTGATAATGAGGCTGTTGCACTTAGCGAAGAGTGTAGTGCAATTGAACAAGAAAAAGGAAGTTCATTGATAATGAGACTGTTTCACTTAGCAAAGAGTGTAGTGCAATTATTCAGAAAAAGCTTCCTGAAAAATTAAAAGATCCACACAGTTTCACTATACCATATGCTATCGGTGAAAAATTTTATGGAAGAGCTTTATGTGATTTGGGGGCCAGCATTATTCTTATGCATCTATCAATTTTCAAAAGATTAGGATTAAGAAAAGTATCACCTACTTCTGTAACTCTTCAGTTAGCAGATCGTTCAGTCACTTATCCTAAGGGACTTATAGAAGATGTGTTAGTAAAAGCTGATAAATTTATCTTTCATGTGGATTTCATTATTTTAGATATGGAGGAAGATAAGGAAATACCTATAATTTTAGGGAGACTTTTTTTTAGCTACTGGAAAAGCTATGATAGATGTTCAAAAGGGAGAATTAATTATGAGAATTAACGATCAAGAAGTGACTTTTAACATTACGAAATCTATGAAATACCCTGCTATTGAAAGAGATAATGAATGTTTTCACATGGAAATTAGTGAACATCTATTGAACGAACATTTTTAAGAATATTTTGAAGAGAGAAAAGATTTTGAAGACAAAGATGAAATTATTTTGGACGAAATAGAAAATGAGGAATTAGATTATGTTCAAAAAAGATTTGAGATGCTGGATATTACAAGAAATGCTGATAAGAATCTAGTTCCTTCAATTATAAAACCACCTGAACTTGAGTTGAAAATATTGTCTAACCACTTGAAGTATGTGTTTATGGGAGACTTATCTACATTACCTGTTATTATATCTTCAGAGTTAAATGATTCGCAAGGGCAAAGACTTTTCGATACATTAAAAAGATATAAAAAAGCTTTTGGTTGGACCTTAGCTGATATTAAAGGAGTCAGTCCTTTGATCTGTATGCACAGAATTATGTTGGATGAATAATTTAAACCAAGAGTTGATCCACAAAGGAGATTAAACTCAATGATGAAAGAAGTAGTCAAGAAGAAAATTTTGAAATGGTTGGACACTGGAATTATATATAGACAGTGCTTAGGTAAGTCCAAATCATTGTGTTCCTAAGAAAGGAGGAGTGACTGTTGAAGCAAAAGAGAATAATGAATTAATACCTATCAACAAGTTATTGGGTGGCATATTTGCATTGATTATAGAAAAATTAAACTCTGCCACCAGAAAAGATCACTTCCCTTTACCCTTTTTAGAGAATAGTGGATAGACTTGTTGGGCACAAATATTTTTAATTTTTAGATGGATATACAGGCTACCATCAAATTCTTATTGCTCCTGAGGATCAAGAAAAGATAACATTTTCTAGTCCTTTTGGAACTTTTGCTTTTCGAAGAATGCCTTTCGGATTATGTAATGCACCTGCAACATTCCAGAGATGTATGATGTTTATATTTAGTAAGTTAATTGATAATGGATTAGAAGTGTTTATAGATGGATACTTTTGATGCAAGAATTTGATTTTGTAGTTATTGATAGAAAGGGAACTAATAATCAAATTGCTGATCATTTGTCGAGAATAGAATACCATGAATTATCTGACACCGACAATGAAATTACAGATTGTTTCTCTGATGAACAACTTTATAATATTAATGAGTAGAAAATACCATGGTATGCTGATATTGTTAATTATNTTTCTGATTTAATAAATAAATATATTGAATTTCAAAGCTTAAAAATAATTTTTAAAAGGCTAAAAATGAGTTTTTCACTAAAATAATTTCAATAAATCAAAGAAAAATATGAAAAATATAAAATTTGCTCCTTTGACTAAAATTCAATAAATCAAAGAAAAATCAGAAAAATATAAAGTTTTCTCCTCTGAGTTCTCTGACCTTAGGGAGATCTTTCAAAAATACAAAACTTAATTCAATAAAGAAGAAAAAATCAAAAAAATAAAAAATTTGGTCCTCTCAGTTCTTTGACCTTAGGGAGATTTTTCAAAAATATAAAACTTAATTTTCACCACCTAAAATA
>JXCR01142688.1:641-17769 GCA_002079205.1 Phalaenopsis hybrid cultivar
TTTTGGAAGGGAGTATTGTTACACCAGCCTAGCCTAAGGGTAGTTTTATCTTTTATTAGCATAAAGGCAATTAGTTTTTTATTATTATTAGGGTTTGGCATGAATATCCCTGATAGGATTAGGGTTGGGTATGCATGAGATTGTTTTTTATGAGCTTTAGGTTTAGTTTTCAGGGAGACTTCCTACCTCTAGAATTGTAGGAATTGGGAGAAGTCGCTTACCTCTCGAATTATAGGTGTTTATCCTTATATTTGTGTTGTTATGGATTATTAAAGAAAAATATTTGCTTTGCCCTAATTTCTATGGAGAATCATGCCGATTTCAAATCTTATCAGCCAATAAATCTTTACAAATAAATGTGAAATCCCTAGGTAAGTGAGACCTAGGATATTCACCGACAGTACTAGATAAAATCCCTTCATACAAGATAACACTTGGAACATGTGGAAATATGCGGTAAGATGCTGACTATGAATTTGCGTGAAGGAAAAAAGAGAAGAATCTCTGGTTTTAGTGTTAGGTTCATGGATAGCCAAATTAGATACATTGAAGTCAAGAACACTGTTAGAACTTATTGAAATTTCCATTTAGAATGGTCTTATTGGCTGTATAAAGTTGCTATCTTATCAGCTTGGACGTGTGGCTTTATGTAGGGCCAATTGTTTCCAAATTATTCTTCTTACACTGCATACACAGTTCACTTTGCAAATAAATCTTATTTTTTTTGCAAATGTAACTATAATTTGCTAGTTTACAATATTTAGTTAAGGTTTCATGTTCTTTCCTTGAATGCCTCAATTCCTGTGCCAACTTTGATTGTTTCTCTGGCCATAACCTTCTTTCTCATACACAGAACCTTAGACGAAGAAATAGCACTGTGTTACAGTTATCATGGAAATTGGCACATGCAGACATGATTTGAATTGGATAAATATGTGTCCTTTATTATTATTATTATTATTATTATTATTTTGTAACAGAAACATAAAAAACTGTTAAATTTACTAACATTTGATTCTCTTTTGGCTTCCCCAGGTTTAAATCTGCTTGGATTAAATTGCTAAACCTTTTGCACTGTTTGGAATTCGTATTACCTTCTTAAAATGTTTATAAAACTTCCTTTCCACGTTTGGTGTTGCTCTAGATGTTGCTGATTATATATTCCTTCGCTCTTTGAAGTGTTTTTTTGCTAATTAATATTTTATATTATTTAGGCATTATCTGATTGTTTCTGCTGTTACCAATCTTTTGGTGAATTTACTTGGCGTTTGGTTCTTTCGGAGCTATGCACGTGTTAATATTGGTAAAATGCTCTGTTTCACATCTAGGAGGACATCTTTAAAGTTTCTGGTTATTTTATAATTGAGAAAAGTGCCAAAATGGTCCCTGACTTTTTGTAAGTTTGTATTTTAGTCCCAAAGTCTGTAAAAGTGTCAATATATCCCAGACTATTTTAATGAGAGCTAAAATAGTCCTCCCTATGCACTGTTTCAGCCCATATTAAAAGAATCTAGGGATTAATTTTGTATTTTTATAGATTTTGGGACTATTTTGGCACTTAACTCTTTTATAATTTTATTAATTGCTCTGATTTTTTTTTCCTGTATTTGTAATTAACTACATTTTCTTCCTGTCAGGTATGATTAAAAAATGTATGATATTTTGGTTTTAGATCACTGGATAGCACATTCACTACTTTTGATACCTTTTCTTAACATGAAGAATCTCCAATGATGGCTTTATTATCCCTCTCCCTGATTTTCTGTGCAGCTTATAGGAAGGCTGAAGATATGAATTGCCATTCTATCTGTCTGCATGTTCTAGCTGATTCTATCAGGAGGTATAATTTTCTAGTAATTGGCCAATTCATCAGCATTACAACATCAGCTAAATTTTCATTTTTGGGCACTTACATGCATACCGCACAATTTTATTTAATTACATATCTAACACCTAAACTTTCATGTTTACATACATCAAAATTACCACTATCACTAACTTTTTAAAAGTAAAGTACATATTTTTAAGCATAGGTTATTGACACCGAAGTGTTATAAATGTAAATATCAAACTTTTGTTGTTAGATATGTAAATACTAAGTATTTTTGTGGTGCATGTAAATTATGCTTTCATTTTTTTCCTTGCTTTGCCTTCTCTTCAAATTTCTCCATAAGGCAAAGCTCTTTTTCTAAAGCCTTGTCTGTGAATTGTATCTCAGCGCCGGTTTGATTCTTGCGTCATGGTTACTTAGTTTAGGGTGAGTATTTCATTTATTCATAACCATTGTTAACACCTTATGAAATTTATTTACTCCAAGAATGCTGATAAGTTTTTTTTTTCTTTTTTCCTCTTTTTGTCAGTATTGAGAATGCAGAAGTGCTGTGCTTAGGATTGGTCTCAGCTGCAGTATTTGTGGTCATCCTTCCACTTTTTAGAGCTACAGGTGGTGTCTTGCTCCAACAGGTTCCTGCTACTTTGCCTTCTTCCGCCTTCAGCAAATGCTTGAGACAGGTGTGGTTCCTGAGCTGTTGTTTAGGGTTCGCGTGGGGTTATCTTTTTTTGTTTTTTTTACCTTTTACGTTTTATTTTTTTTGGTTATTTTTATTTTAAAAATATGTTTATTTAATATATTTTTTTGCATGTTTTTTATTTTTTTGCTTTTCAAAACATAACAAAACAAAATAAAAATAAAAAATCATAAGTGATCCCAGGTAACCACTTGGGCTCTGTTTGGCGCTGCTGCGGGGAAATTGACTGTTTGTTTGATGCAGCTGTGTGAAAACAGCTGTGGGGCAGCTATTTCTAGAGAAATGACCATGCTGCCCCTGTTTGTTAAAACTTTTAAAAAAAAGACTGTAACAGCGCCATTTTTTAAACTTCTGAAGCAGAAATTCATTTTTTAAAAAAAGATAAGGTTCCTCTCCCAGAAAAAAGTAAAAAACAACCCACCCCACCTAAAAACCCAAAAAAAAAAAAAACAAAAAGAAAAACATAATAAAAAACACTTAAAGTAGATCAGAATAAACAAGATACTTGAGGGCCAAATGAGCATGTTTAACACATATAAGATAACATTCCTGCTTTGCCGCCCAATTAGCTACCTTGTTTCCATACCTTTTTGTATGAGTCCAGCAAACGCATATATCTTTGGTTAATTTCAAAGATATATGCGTTTGCTGGACTCATACAAAAAGAAACCCATGCCATCAAAACTACGCTAAATATTGGATTGCATAAAATACTGGTTGCTCTGCAAAAATTATCGGATAATCTCTTAAACAACATTTTTATTTTTCAACTGCATCCAAAGAATCCGGTGAGACCAATTCATGAAAATTTTCATATTCAAAGACATGCGGTATGTATGTAAATTTGGAAGGGAGGTTTGAAGAATTTCTTCAATGATATGCGATGACGAAGCTCCCATTGGCTGCGGTGCTGGTCGAGGAAGACGAGCGGGGAAGAAGATCGCGGAAGAAGAGCGGGGGGAAGAAGATCGCGGAAGAAGAGTGGGGGGAAGAAGAACGTGGAAGATGCGGTCCTGGTTGAGGAAGAAGAACATGGTCGCGCGCGGGAGGGCGATCCGCGGGATTCGGAGGAAGAAATCGATGCGCTGGAGTGGCGATCCGCGGGATTTGGAGAAGAAGATGGCGTACGGGAGTGGTGATCCGCGGGATTCAGAGGAAGAAATCGTGCGTGGGAGATTCAGAGGAAGAAGATCGCGGGCGGGAGGGCGGGACGAGGGTTTTTTGCGAGGGGCAAAACAAGCCTTTTCACGCTGCGAAGCTCTGCCGCGGGGAGGATACCGCTTTCCGCTTTCTTTCGGCTTTAACTTTCTTTTGCCGCGACGCTCCTAGCCAAACAGCAAATAATCGCGATTCGGGGCCGCGAAGCCGCAAAAAAGCGGCCCCAAACGGACCCTTAGTGGTGGTTGTTTTTTTAGAAATACTCAGAACATTAAAATGTTATTTTGAGTGTTTTTTAAAACTTTTTAATTCATTTTAAAAAATAAAACACTTAAAAAAACATACCAAACAAACATGTTCTTAAAAACAAAAACAAAATACAAAAATGATCCCAAACCAACCCTCAGGGCTCGTTTGGAATCACTTCTGATTTTTGTTTTTATTTTGTGTTGTTTTTGTTTTCATTTAAAACAAAACATATTTGGAATGATATAATATGTTCAGTTATTTTTAAAAAATACTCAGCAATTTTTAAATATTTTGAGTATATTTAAAGACAAGTTAATTTATTTCTGAAAATAAAAGATAAGAACATGCAAAAAATGCACTAAAAAAATGCTTTCAAAACAAATATAAAAATAAGAACAAAAGAGATCCCAAACACGCCTATAGTTTTTTAAATTTTAGAGTATCTTTTGTACTTAATTTTCCATTTGCTATATGCTCCGACTTGTCCATTTTTCCTAAATGTTACCTTCCTTTTGTAGGTAAATGCTCTTGAAGATGTTTCAGAAGTCACTCAGTCCAGGTTTTGGGAATTGGTTCCTGGCCATGCAATTGGTTCCCTCTCTATTCTGGTATGTGTTCTCTGAACTTAGCTGTTGCTGCTTTAGCTGATTTAGGCTAAAAGGGTTGTGGAAATTAACAATGAAACACGATACTTTTGAATGATTTATCTTGATGCTATATTTCTTGAGTATTTAGGTTACCTCATTGATGCCATGATGGACATGCCACATTCCTTGTGGCACATTTAATTTAAGGGGCATCTACATACATCCCACCCAATTCCTATGTATTTACATATCTCACACCTAAACTTTAATTTTTACATTTGTACGACCCAAATCTTTAGTATCACATAAAAAATACCAATATTTTATCTTTTAAAAACTGAAATACACCTTTTAATGCACAAATAATATGAGCACATGTAAAAATTGAAGTTTTGGTGCTGGATATGTAAATACATAAGCAGTGAGGGGTATGTATGTAAATCTTCATTTTTAAAATTAACAGGTTTAATGGTATTTCCTCTTAAAATCAAATCTTGGGTTTCATAGCGGGCTTAATTGAATTTGATTACTGCTTGCTCTATTCAAGGAAATCCAATAAGAAAGAATTCAGCCGGAACTTGCAGGTTTCAGTTTTCTTGATTCTGAGGCAAAATAGAATTGAGTTCAAACTCGAGCTCATACTCAATAAATTAGTCAAGCTCAAATTAGACATGTCTCGAGCTCGACTCAACTTCTTTAAACGCTTCACCACTTGTCTCAAAACTTCACAAAGATGAGATCATCATAATAGACTTAAATATCCTAAAAAAAAATTTTATTTGCATCTTTTTTGATATATAAATTACTGCTTCAAAGTGAGTTGAAAAATAGGTATATGTATAAATACTTCTTTCTCAGGTGAAAGATGGAGAAAATGATGATTCAGTTCTTCATTATGTGCATGAATTGTATCATGATTTGGGGATACAAGATTTAACAGTGCAGACTGATCCGGTTAGTTCTACCAGCAAGGACTAATATGTAAATTACATAATTTGTGATCTGCACCTTTTTTTTATCATTCAAGTCCCCATAGTTTGAAGCAATTATAAATATTTATATCATTATTAAGTACACATTGCAGAGACTTTCCATAGCTTGTACAATTTTTATTTAAATGTTGTTTAAAATTCAAGTTTTTATCTTTAAATTGTTGAGCATAGAACATATTGTCTTCTTATTAAAGGAGTTGTTAAGCCAAAATTAGAGTAAAAATTGATTCATATTATTTTATCATCTATAAAATATAACTGCATTTACATACATATTACCCAATTCCTGTGTATTTACATATCCAACACATAAATTTTATTTTCTTACATTTATACCACCACAATTTTTCATATCACATAAAAAATATAGCCATTTAAAACTAGTGTAATGTATCTTTTCATGCATAGTTAAGGAGAAGCATCTATGTAAAAAGTAAAGTTATATTAAATATCTAGGAATTAAGTGGTATTTATGTAAATAATTAATTTGGAGATAAGTTTAGTCTTGGTAAGGTTCCCTACTTTGGCGGGCAATTAATGAAAATCATGTTATTTCATGACTTGACTTTGTTGCACATCACCTGATGTGTGAAATTGCAACCATACCTTTCAACTTTTTTGTGTTTTTTTTCTTCTTTTTTTTTTTTTCCCTTTTGCAATTTAAATCAGTCTCCTGCACTTGCAATAATCCACTTGATTGTCGGCGCCATTAAACTCCTTCATCAACGTGGTCCATTAAAACTCCAATAATAATAATAAAATAAAATTCTTGTGGTAGGCAAAATTTCCCCCACACATACAAAACTATATATATATAATGATGGATGGTATATTAAACTAATAATTTTACCAAAACAAAAATTGGAACTACCAAAATTACAAATTCAAACTTTGATTTTGGGATAGAAACTATCGATGTATTTACACGTGTCACGATCGATTGAACTGTTGAGAAATTGCTAAAAATGAAAATGAAAGTTGGGTATTACTATGATTTTTTATATTTGAGTGGGTTTTTGAAATAATGATGAAAGAGAGGGATTGATTTGTAAATAGCAAGTTTTAGGGGGTCTGCATGTAACTGCCTCAAATCATTAAGAGAGTAGTTTTGAATGGTTAAAGAGTTCTTTTGGCAGGTAGCCATGAGCATTAACTAACTTCATGAGTTCCTCAAATAATTTTAATATCTTTAAACTTAGGGGCTAAGTTTAATTGAAGTAAATTTTGAGTGACTTATTTGAGAAGTAACTTAGGTGACAAAGAATTAGGCAAGTCGAGAGTTGGAAAAAATATTGCGTCTGAAGTTGGGACGTAAGCAGTGTCCGAATAACAGATATGAATCATCGGAGGAGCGGAAGAGGAAAAAAAAAAAAACTCGCTCGGTGTATCGCGTCCGTTGTCAGGACGCTGCTTGCTTCCGAACTTCAGACGCAATATTTTTTTCGAGAGTTGAGGAGTTACTGATTTATTAGTGGTTCTCTCAAGCTCTCTCATAATGAGCCATTTATTAATTTTGATTCTTAATTACCTCTAAATAATTATAATTAATGACTAAAATTTCCCAAACAAGTTCCAATAAAATTAAAAAAAAAATGTTTAGCAATGAATTAACAATAGTTTGGTTGCAATATTGTTCCCTATCAGAGTGGGCCTTTAATCCTGAAATCATATTATATTGACATAAGGATTGCATCAGGATATATTTGAAGTTTAATTGTGCAATTTAATTAAATGTCCAAATCTTAAAAAAGTGTTTGAGAAAAACACATCACCTTTAACATTGCACACTACATTTCAATGATATAATTTAAAAGTGGAAGATTTACATACATGCCACTCAATTGTTATGCATTTATATATCTAACACCTAAACTTCAATTTATATATATATGCAACCTTATTTGTACTTGAAAAGATCTATTGCACTTCTAAAAGTTAAAATAGTGGTGCTTTTGTTGTGATATGAAAGATTTGGGTGTTATAAATTTAAAAAGCTCAGTTTAGGTTAGATGTGCAAATATGTAAGAATTGTGTGGTATGTAAATGTCCCAATTTAATTCTTACATGCCTCCCTCCCTCCCTCTCTCTCTCTCCCTCTCTCTCCCTCGCTCTGATACCAGAGTTGAACCAAATCACGACTCAGATGAGACAAATTTTATTGCTGCAACTTAAAAACGAGTGCAATGGAGATTCCTTACCAATAAGGATGTGTAAACAGTAAGGAGGAACACATACACAACAAGACGAAAAAATACATAAACAGTAAAGAAATAGTAAATGCATAAATAGACTCAACGTGAAATAGAAATAGTCCTGAAATGTGACGAAACCTGTGTAACAACCCTGGAAGACTGCTGGAAAGCTGCCGNGTTACATGCCTCCCTCTCTCTCTCTCTCTCTCTCTCTCTCTCTCTCTGTCTCTCCCCCCTCTCCCTCTGATACCAGAGTTGAACCAAATCACGACTCAGACGAGACAAATTTTATTGTTGCAACTTAAAAACAAGTGCAATGGAGATTCCTTACCAATAAGGATGCGTAAACAGTAAGCAGGAACACATACAGAACAAGACGAAACAACACATAAACAGTAAAGAAATAGAAAATGCATAAATAGACTCGACATGAAATAGAAATAGTCTTGAAATGTGACGAAACCTGTGTAACAACCCCGGAAGATTGCTAGAAATCTGCCAAGGTGAAACTAGAGAGGGACGCACAACTGCTAACCGACAGAATAGGAGACGAAAATCTTGGAAGCTAGGAAATGAGGGCCAAGAGTAGATCACCCTAGCTGGAGGTGGCGCTAAAGAGATCCTGGAGGAGCAACAACCAGGTTTTGAAGGGTGGGTGGCTGGAATTGATGGTGCCATGGCCTACTTAGAGAGGTGCAGGAAGGGGGTGCAACTTCTGGAGTTAGTTGGGAGCTCCGACGATCCACTGGATGGAACTAGGAGGGGCGGTAGCAGTAAAAGGTGACACTGGAAGAGGGAATGGAGCGAGGATATCCACCACGTAGGGCAAGATACAGTTGTGGCACCACTCGCCAAAAGGGTACAACCATCGAAGAGGGAGCATCAGGAAGAAGCACCTCAAAAATCAGAAAATCAACATATGATTAGAACCTAAGAAAAAATACGTAAATAGAGGAAAAACTAGCAACTAACAATAGAAAGATCTGAGAAGTGNAAATTTTATTTCTGCAACTTAAAAACGAGTGCAATGGAGATTCCTTACCAATAAGGATGTGTAAACAGTAAGCAGGAACACATACACAACAAGACGAAACAATACATAAACAGTAAAGAAAAAGTAAATGCATAAATAGACTCAATGTGAAATAGAAATAGTCCTAAAATGTGACGAAACCTGTGTAACAACCCTGGAAGACTGCTGGAAATCTGCCGAGGTGAGACTAGAGAGGGACGCACAACTGCTAACCGACACAATAGGAGACGACAATCTTGGAAGCTGGGAAATGAGGGCCAAGAGTAGGTCAGCCTAGCTGGAGGTGGCGCTAGAGAGATCCTAGAGGAGCAACAACCAGGTTTTGAAGGGTGGGTGGCTGGAATTGATCGTGCCATGGCCTACTTAGACAGATGCATGAAGGGGGTGCAACATTTGGAGTTAGTTCGGAGCTCAGACGATCCACTGGATGGAACTAGGAGGGGCGGTAGCAGTAGAAGGTGACAGTGGAAGAGGGAATGGAGCGAGGATATCCACCACCAAGAGCAAGATACAATTGTGGTACCACTCGCCAAAAGGGTACAACCATCGAAGAGGGAGAATCAGAAAGAAGGCATACAGAGCGTACGAAATAACCAAAATCATCTCAATGAAGATATTTCTATACGTTAGAGCTCGCCGAGCCATCAGAGCAGAGGGTGAATCACCTTATCCTAGACAGGTGACAACTCATCAGTAATTGGACCATCAAGATGATATCAACAAAGTTAAAAGGAGGGACAAGAGACGAAGGGGTTCAAAAAGAAGGGTAGAGTAATTCTAAAAGGTAGAGGTAACTGGGTCAATGTACCACAGACCCGTCAAATCTACCTGGTCGTGAAGGCAGTTGACTAATATGTACAGAGATCCCCGGTCAACGATCCATGAATTGTATTGTCCACGAGGACCTTATTAGTTGATATACCAAAAATATATACATTTTTAGAATAATATTTTATATTTATTTTTGGTGATATTGCACTTTAATGGAAGTTATTTTTATATTTTCTTACAGGTTGTTAAATTTTAGGATTTGAAGAAAAAATGATAAAATTTAGAGCAAAAATGAAGAAGTTAAAAATTTGTTCAGCGCCGACGTCGCCAGACTGCGCGCCGATTGCTCTGTTTGACAGAGAGCGGCAATTAATTAAATGAACAATGACACCGACGGTGCCAGAATGGGTGCCGACGACGCCAGAATGGGCGTTGACGACATTTATAGCCGTTCATGGCCTGTTTCTAGAAGATTCAACGAATCTAGACATTTTTTGAAAAATTTTTGGATGCACCTATTGGAGAACCGACTCTACGCACTATTTGGGGCCGAAATTCATCAGAAAAACTCTCTCTCTCTTGGTCATTATTCGCCCCCTTTTCATTCCTCTTTGTCCCTCCTTGCTCATTTTCGCCACACCTAGCCTCCATACACATTTTTCATTTTCATTCCACCATCATTTAGGAGCCTATTAGTGATTTTTTCCTTAAGAGTTTAGAATTTTTGTGGTGAGATTAAGTGTGAATTCTTCTCTAAGAGTGTTGGAGAATGAGAATAGTGAGAGATTTCTTCTTCCTACATTTCCTAGAAGAAGCTACAAGGGATTTGCTCTGAGAAAGAGCTTTAGATAAGTGTTGGTTGTTTATTAGTATTGTATGAACTTTCTTTTATATATGAAATTTGTGTTTTGTTGTATCTTTAATGAAGTCTGAGTAGATTCCTTTATCTTTCTCCCTACTCTGAGATATGGTGAAATGAAGAGATAATTGGGTAGTTTCCTCTATCTTTCTCCCTACTCTAAGATATGGTGAAATAAAGAGATAACATGGAATTGTATGAACTTTCTTTTATATATGAAATTTGTGTTTTGTTGTATCTTTCTCATGAAGTTTGCAGTTTTCTTTATCTTTCTTTCTACTCTGAGATATGGTGAAATGAAGAGATAATATGGATGTGCCAATAAAACTTTCTTTTATATATAAAATTTGTGTTTTGTTGTATCTTTCTCATGAAGTCTGAGTAGTTCCCATATCTTTCTCTTTACTTTGAGATATGATGAAATGAAGAGATAATATGGATGTGTCAATATTAAAATATAAAATAAATTGTGATGATTTCTTAACTCCGAACTTAATTTACTTTTTGATCTGGCCAATTGAATTGTTAAAATGTGTTATGAAACATATGATCAGGGAAATGAAGTATGAGTTCTACAACAGAGTGAGGTTTACATTTGATTCCATGAAGGAGAATTTCGTTCATAAAATTAAATGTAAATAAATAGAGAAATATACTTTGTTGGGTGTAGAATTGGAGAATTTTTAGGGTGACATACTAAAATCCCCAATTTGGTCTTAGTGTTTAAAAACTAAAGCGAGATTTAACCTTCAGGTGAAGGGAAGTGGGAGCTTTGGAGTGGGAGCCAGTATCCTCCTAGCCTAGCCACGGATTTAGGGACTAAACCTGAGATTAGCCAATAATTTTCTATAACACTGTATCAGGGTAGAGAATTAAAACTGCTCATATTTTGCACAATACATATTTAAATCATTTATCTCATCTCATTTCACCAAAAACTCATTATAGTGGGAAAAATGTTTTTCACATAAGAAATCTTCATCACATAAACATAGTTTAATAGTTTAGTAGTTACTATTTAAACTTTATATTTCAGTTTTGTTATTAGTTAAATAATTTAGTTCTGATAATATCTTAACATTCGAAATTAGTAACAGTAATTTCATTTTGACTTTCTGTGAATTTCCTAGTAAATTTATCATTTCAAATTTAAACCTTCCTCGAGGGATCGATATTTGGGGCTTAAATAGAAAGTCCTTTATTACTTGATAACGATACGTATACTTGAATAGAATTCAACATTAATTACTTAAATTTCTTATTCATAAAATATTGCATCAAACTTTTGACACAGTTGCATAGCGGAGTCAACTATATAATTTTCACACTACTATATTCTCGGGATCAGTAGCTCTAAGGTCAAAGAAAAAAAACTCTATATATGACTATCAGGTGGACTCAAAGAGGTGAAACTTGTACATACTGAAATTAAAAGGATAAAAAAAGAAGAGAAAAGGAAGTTCAACTACAAAGTTGGACGCACTCCCAACAAAAGGACTTACATCCATATGGGTCGAAAGTCTTCTAATACCCTAAATGCACTAGAAGACCATCAAAATAGAAATATATGTTGAACCTTTCAGGAATGAAGAAGCACGAGGACTTCTCATTGAATATATGCAAGTATGATGCAATTATCTATCACAATTGTATGGCGTGAAGGCTCTATTAATCATGATTGGGTGATAACCATATCATGGGAATCATTTTAAAACCAACATGAAGGCCGTGCAAAAAAGAAATTACAAGTTTTAAAAGTCCATAATATTGTAACCCTAAATTTTAGTTATATTGAATCTCTTATTATTAGAATTTTATAGAAAGCTTAAAATTTTAAGGGACCTTAAAAAGTATCTGTTATATTTATGGTGACAAACCAGACAAGCAGTAAACCAAAAAACACACGAAAATAACAATGCACATAAATAAATAAAAATATAGAGGTCGGGTGCTGCTGGGTTGACAACATATTCCAGAAAAGAAAAATAATGGTCAGACTCTGCATATACATGTCTGGTCCTAAGTCTTTACATGAACATCAAATGTGGAATTAACATACGGGACACGAGTCATTGCTCCTGATCCCCCGTCAAGTGGTTCTTGTGCCAAATGCCTCGAAACTCATGCTCGTATCTTATTTCTGCTATATGAAGCTCCTAGAACTCTAAAAGAACATAAGAAAAAGTTTTAAAAAAGGACTCGATCTTCACGAAAACATATTAACATAAAAAGTTATCTACTTGTAACATGTCTAAGTCTTGCCTTGCAGTAGGAGCTAAGCGGGTCATTACATTGCTCCTCTCTTTTGTATTTATGTGTGTGTGCATATTTATTGGCATGACTCTCTGCAGAAGACCAACTTAATATACCACCACGCATTTCAAATTTGGTCAACATGCTAGCCCATCAAAAACACAAAAGGTGAAGCCTGGCTAGGACAACCAAACCAGCAGAGAACATTAGCCGGAGATAAAAAAAACTATCTAACACTCTAATCCTAGCATAGCGCACCATCTTCTTAGAAGTGTCTTAACCAACATCTAAGTGCATGGTCAAGCCTTTGGCTGCATATGACTTTGACGTGGTCACCACACTAGTCCCACACTAAAATCTAAGAGATCTAAAGCACGTCACTAGGAGTGAGGTGAAATTTAAAGTAAGTGGCCTCATATATGGCCAAACATATATAGATTTTAAAGTAAGACAAATAGTTCTTATATTAGCAAAAATATCCATTTTCTTACTTAAAAATAGCAGATCATAAAATGCGGGTCTGTGACGCATGTGATGTACTTTTGAACCATTGGATCCTTATCACAGTCGTACTGTTTGTCGCTCGTTATACATAAACTCATATTGCTCGCTGAGACATCCTTGTGAGCAATGCATTTTTAGTGTAACGACCAACAAATTCGCTCTCATAACGAGTAGACAAGCCATCACGGTAAATGAGCAAAGCATACAAACATGTAAGAAACTCATATTGTGATTGTTTGACCGAAACACTGAACAATCACAATAGACGCCCAAAAGAGTGAAGCACACATCATGCAAATTAATACAAGGATGCATACATGTGACCTGACACATACGAGCGGGATGTACCGGAAAAATAAGCTACCTATTGAAATGAATTACACCTGTACGGGGTACCCTAACATCGTGTGACAAGCATACACCGACTAAAAGTAAATTTGCATCGAGTAAAAAACTATCTATGAAAAGGATTACTCCTTACCCAAGAGGCACTTACCAAACACACATGCAAATATGCAAAATACGCAACAAGCATATGAGAAATGTCAAATATATGACATGTAGAAACGCCAAGTACACGATATATAAATTACAAACATATATAAATGTCATCACATGGATTCCTAAGACTCTAGGCTCCATGTGTTGCCAAAAGTCTCCTCCACCTATAGGAATTTGACTTAGGTTTCTGCATTTTCAACCCTCAACATCTCAACCAATAGTTGAGGATTTGGGTTTAGTCTTATGAAACCCTAAGTGAATGCAGAATTGGTTTGAAATTCTATATGGATAAGTTCTATCTTTAGGCATTTAAAAATGTCACTAGGAAACCCTAAGGCTAGATCCTAGACTTCTATGGAGAGAAAAGACTTCTATAGAGACAAAATAGGTCCTCACAAAAGTCAGGTCAACACTTGCTTTCATTTTTCCCTGCATCAATTGAAGTCTTAGACCAAGAAGTAATAAGTTTAGCTTTGATTATGTCATTTGTCATAGCAACAACACCACTAAAGGACTAAACTTATGCAAGATTACCTTTGGATGACGAGAATTTTAGCCTTTGCTTCTTAGCAGCCAACTTTTCCAAAACTGCTTTCACTCGAGCCATTTCCACAGCTTCGAAAGCAAGCCACTGTCCCCGGTTATCTAACCTTCACCACTCAGTCAACGATTCCCTTTGTGGTGTACTAGGGAACTAACAATTTGCGCCAAGTTAACATCGCTTTGACGGCACAGAACTCTTGTGGCAAAGACTTGATCTTGCCCGTCAAAGTATCTACCCGCTTGGTGTAAATCTCCCGGTCACTTGTGTAGGAGCCAATTTTGAACTATTTCTTCTAGTCCTTCACTTTGTTGTCGACTCCAAGAAATTGGAGCTTCTTTGTGTTAGAGAACATGACAAAATCATTCTTAAAAAATCTTAAAGTAGTAGAAATGGCTGAACAAGCCAGTCAACTAAGAAATTACTTCACGACGACAAAAGACCATGAATGTCATGATGACAATGAACGAACTTGGGAGGACTTGCGCCAGAAAAATCTCGTACTTATTGAAGATGTTCCACAGCTTGGAGTAGAGAGGCAATCAAACCCCATACTCAAACTGGTCTCTATAGAAAACAAAGTACTCACCGAAGTTGCTTGTCGGCCAGTCCGACTTATGAGCCTGTCACGAGATGATGTTCTTAACAAAGATGTAGTTTTGCATTTCCTTTGTGTCTGTCACGGTCAGAATAGATGCATAAATGGCGAGGCAAGTTCCAAAGAGAGTAGGAGAATACTTTGAAGTCATTAGGAGATCGCAAACACAAAAACTTGAGAGAGCAACTCTAAGGGAAGAAAGTGTAAGCGATAAAGTCACAACCTTAAGCCATATTTATAGGGTGAGCGCAGAAGTTGAAGCTTCTCGAAAAGATAAGTGTCACACTAAACATTATATCACATTAAATAAACTATTATTTTATTATAAATGAAATGATTACAATTTTTGCAGGAAAAACTTAATAGAAGGGTCTTATGCTGCTTCAACCAAGGAAAACCCCTGCTAGAGCATCCTCCAGAAGACTAACTCCTCGCCAAAATTAATTTACTCCATTGGGTCGACGTCTTAATGGAATTTACTTAAAACAACCAACTCACGAATGGCTTAGCTCAGTTCGTATTGAAGCGCCGCAATCTCTGCCACCAACCTTGCACAACAAGCCAACAACCTCTGCATGGGCACAACTGCAGCCTCCTTATTCGCTTTCACCAAAGGGCCGACCATATCTGTCATCTGGTACTCCATCGAATTTGAGGACAGCTGTGGACTCTCCAAATGTTCTTGTTGGGAGTTTTTGAATGGGTCTATTGACCTGTACACACCCTCATAGATCAACAAATGTAGAGGTGTCGTGACTGGATTTTTTCGGTTTAGCCACAGACGTTGGAGCAGAATCAATGATGATGTTCTCGAATGACCTTCCATAAGTACAATTCTCCGAAGTATATGACTTATCTGCATTAAGAATAATGTCAAAGAATTATTAAAGACTAACAAAGTAAAAAAAATTAACATACCCAAATATTTGTTTAGTTCAGAAAAGGTAATGGGAAATTCGTCTATTCCTTGTTTTGGGAGACCTCCATCTTTTTTTCTATAGTGGGGGTTGAAGGAAAATCTATAATAACTTTTTTTTCTTTGGAACTTTGTTGACAACCTTCCGTTCTTTCGATGGGTGGAACAACTGGCTGCCTTTCTTCAACAATCACATCCACGCTTAGACCAGAAGTTAGGACTTTATGGCGAGGGTCCATGTTCAGGGGCTTCATCGACGCAAGACTGCTAGGACCTTTCAAATGGGCGACCTGGTGGACCTGCTCAAATTCGTGTGTTGATCATTTCTTTTTTTATGACTTTCTTTTTCTTTTTTTTCCACTGTGGTAGAAGTTGAAAGTCGAAAACCTTCCAACAAAAGGCGAACATCAACATCCTTCTTACTCTAACCGTGAGCCATGATGTCAGTCGAGGGACCGAGGGACCAAGGGACGTTCAATGAAATGTACAAATCATTAACTTTCATGACCTATTAAAAAGGTTCATTGGACACGGAATGCAAGAGAGAATTTAAATTAAATTAATTTTCTCGTTTAATGTGTCATTTATTTTTTAATAAATTTTTTTGTCCTTATCGTACATGTCGCTATCAACGAGCAGAAAAATCAATCACACAACTAATATGTATATAACAAAAATGCCAACACAAATTTCAAAGGGATCGAGCTGCTTGAAATGGAGCCCCAAGTGATCAAAATTTCAAATTAAAGAACTGGATATCGACAGATAAGCATCTGACCAATTACACGACGAATCGATTGACAGGCCTTCAGACCGACAAGATCGTCGGCCGACAGACCTCTTACCAAAATCAAACGGCTTTCTTTTGGTCGATCCACCGGTCCCCTCGGCATAATTGAACTGATATATGCGGCCGATCGACATGACCGGTTGAACCGAAACTTCCGGCGAGGGAGAGACATTATATTTCCTTTGCATTATAATGTAATTTTCATTCAACATATATGTTGATTCAGTTATTCGAGTGGTTATAATAACTACTGTATTTTGAGACACGTATAAGTAAGTGGTCACCACATAAATAAGAAAACTTGTCACTTTCTCTTTCTCCCTTCAACTCCAACTCTTGGGGTATGTTTTCCAAAAGACAATTTAGGATTCAACACAGACACTTCTATAATGCATATATAGTTATGTGTGTGTGTGTGTGATGACGCAAATATGTAGAAGAAAAATTTTTTAATTATAAAAAATAAATATCTAATTAAGTCCTATTCTATAAATAAATAAATAGTATATAGCTAATAAAATATGATAAGAAAATCGCAAAATATCAACTAGAGANCCAATGTTCATTGAGCACCAGGATATTTAGGATGGATTATTAAGCAACATAATAAAATTTAAATGAACCCAAGGTCTTTTACCAGACATAAAGAAGGTTGC
>JXCR01142688.1:21611-35298 GCA_002079205.1 Phalaenopsis hybrid cultivar
TTTTTGGAAAACTGGAAAATTCTTCGTACTTCAAATTTTCATCAACTTTTTGCTTTGAAGTTAGTGATCGGATTGAGGTACTTATTAGGAGTTTGGGTAAAACTCCTTGGATGTTTGTTGGAAATGACTGCACAATAAGGAAATACATTTATCAAAGTGGTTCATACAATTTCACTAGGTTTCCTCTGAGGCTTATAGATTCAAGACCACTTCTATCACATGCGTATTCAAATACTGCTTCATTCTTGTCGGTCATTTTCACAACATATATGTTGTAAGTTTAGGAATGCTTGCTTTACATTATGAGTAAAATCAAGCTATATAGTTAATTCATGCCAAATTCATGTCTACATGTAAGTTGTAACGATAAAAGTTATTTTTACCTTTCTGCCCCTAACATTAATTTTATCATTTATAATTTAATATCTTTCTGTTAAAAGTAGTATTTTCGATTTTTAACTCGCAGCTGCACGCATTTGTGGAGTATGAAACAGTCGAGGATGCTGAGCGTGCTGTAAGTCTAGAGCTGATATTCATTTTATATATATGCATATATATAGATATTTCTCCTTGCTTCCTGCACTTATAATTGATTGAATTTCTACACTACTGCAGGTTGCTGAAGTTAATAAAGAGAGGAACTGGAGAAGTGGCCTGAGGCTTCGTTTACTAAATAAGTGCATGGTACACCATTCTTTATTGACATTATTCTAGTTTTTTATCTTAGGTACTTTTGAAATATCTGTAGTTATTGTACCAGCAGCTATGACAACATAATTTAGTTTTTTCAGCAATAAACAATAGAATATTTGTTGCTGAATATAATCATATATTAATGCTTTAAATTAGCAATTTTTTTCAGTTTTTTTTTTTTTTTTTGGGTTCAAAATTTGATTTCCAAGTTTGATAAATAGCAGGCAAAACATGGTTCTGGACGTGGAAGAAGAGCAGGAAATGACGCTGATGGTGCTGGAGAAGAAGAAGAGACTTATTCACCCATCCAAGCAGATGATCCATCCCAACAAACCGAANTTTGAAGGAGCATAGATGGCATAATAAGAAAAAAATTAGGATTCAAAAAAGGCTAACATGAGTTGATATGGTTTGAACTTGGACGTAGTAAGATGACACCATATGTAGCTCAACATGACTAAATATAGGTTGCAGAAGTATCTATTCAGCCAACTTATATAGTTAAGGGTAGAAAGGAGGAAGTGGAGAAGCAGATGATCCATCCCAACAAACCGAAACAGCATTTGAATCTTTGGTAAGTACCTCNCAAGTACCTCTTTATTTGAATTCTCGGGCGATCATCTGCATACAGACCATTGAATTCTTATGTATTTAAAATATTATTCAAGTAAATATATGTAAATAATAATAAAAAAANTTCTCGGGCGATCATCTACATACAGACCATTGAATTCTTATGTATTTAAAATATTATTCAAGTAAATATATGTAAATAATAATAAAAAAAATTAAAACCTCATTATTATTAACCATGTGGCTGAGTTGAGCTCAACAGGGAGGAGAAGAACTTGCCAACAACGAGCGAGACGGTGGGGGAAGGCGAAGCAAGGCACCACGAGGAAGAGGTAGAGGTCGCGGGCGCGGGCAACATCACAACATCATCAATAATCATCAGCGCGGCAGTGGCAGCAACAGCGGCCACGGCCATCCCATCGGCACTCCGCCCTCAAATCATAACGATCAATCCGCATCCCACAAACAACCACCTGGACCTAGGATGCCGGATGGCACGAGAGGTTTCACAATGGGTCGCGGGAAGCCTAGTTTAGTCGCGTCATCTTCGTCCACCTTTGGGGCTGGTTAAATTCTGGTGTGGCTGGTTATAGGGGCATGTCATGTTGTACTATCATCAAACNCGATCAATCCGCATCCCACAAACAACCACCTGGACCTAGGATGCCGGACGGCACGAGAGGTTTCACAATGGGTCGCGGGAAGCCTAGTTTAGTCGCTTCATCTTCGTCCACCTTTGGGGCTGGTTAAATTCGGGTGTGGCTGGTTATAGGGGCATGTCATGTTGTACTATCATCAAACTCATGTGGATATTAGGGGGTTTATGCNTGGTGGGGTAAGGCGAAGCAAGACACCACGAGGAAGAGGTAGAGGTCGTGGGCGCGGTCAACATCACAACATCATAAATAATCATCAGTGGCAGCAACAACGGCCACGGCCATCCCATCAGCACTCCGCCCTCAAATCATCAAATTCATAACGATCAATCCACATCCCACAAACAACCACCTGGACCTAGAATGCCGCATGGCACGAGAGGTTTCACAATGGGTCGCGGGAAGCCTAGTTTAGTCGCATCATCTTCCTCCACCTTTGGGGCTGGTTAAATTCTGGTGTGGCTGGTTATAGGGGCATGTCATGTTGTACTATCATCAAGCTCATGTGGATATTAGAAGGTTTATGCACATACTCATTATGGTCTCATCTAGAATTAATGACCCTTCTTTTTTTCTTGAGGGTGGGCTTGTTTGATGTTAAAGTTGGTGATATAAACTAGTTAATATGGAATATTTGATGCTTTGGTCTTGTTTTCCTTTTATGTGATGCAGCCAAAGCCTTATTTTGAATAATTTTAAAAATAGATTGTTATTTTCAAAATACCAAATCATACAATAAATAAGAACCATCTNCATAATTATTTTGAATAATTTTAAAAATAGATTGTTATTTTCAAAATACCAAATCATACAATAAATAAGAACCATCTAGCTAATGTAATATATATATATATATATTACTTCATGGTGTGACTGACATTGACGCTGGAGAATGTACAATTAAATCTACAAATCATATGAATAGCGAATAAAGGAAGGAATAGTACAATTTAGTAGAATCCGGTTTCTCACTTCCAAACTTCTCAAGGCTTGGATGGGGTTGGTGAGGATGGCGGCTTCAAATCTGTGAACTGCAAAACAAAAGAGAAAATTTATGAACGTTAAGCCATAGTTCATGTCATGCATATCACACCTAAAGTTCAATATTTACATGTATGCCATTTTACTTATGCATCAGTGTATTTCACAGTCTAANTAAGGCTTGGATGGGGTTGGTGAGGATGGCGGCTTCAAATCTCTGAACTGCAAAACAAAAGAGAAATTTATGANCAAGGCTTGGATGGGGTTGGTGAGGATGGCGGCTTCAAATCTCTGAACTGCAAGACAAAAGAGAAATTTATGAACATTAAGCCATAGTTCATGTCATACATATCACACCTAAAGTTCAATATTTACATGTATGCCATTTACTTATGCATCAGTGTATTTCACAGTCTAACAATTAAACTGGAGATTTTTTTTAATTAGATATGCAAGATTTGAATGGTATAAATATAAAAAATAAATTTTAGGAGTTACATAATGTAAATACATAATTGGGTTGTATCCATGTAAATGCACTTGTTTTAATTATGATTTCATGCTTATAAATAGTAATAAAATTTACTTCTATGTAATTTAGTATTGGAATGCTTTTCTCATACACATAATTTAAGAAGACCGTCTAAAAAAAGTGTTTAATAAATTAAACAATTTAACAAATATAAAATAAAACTATGTTATACCTATAAAATTTTATATATTGTTCAAAATCAAGTCATTAATATTGCAAAATTTTTGTATAGGGTTTAACCATCTTCAAAATACAATAGGTAATCCCATTATGCGTGGTTTGTCGGGCAGCTAGTTCACAGATGAGGAGAACAACAACAAGATCACGGGAGAGGAAGAAATGATCGCAAGTTCACAGGAGAAGAAACAACGGCAACAAGGTCACATAAGAAGAGTAATGGAGTAAAGGATACAAACCCACCTACGGTTGAGTTAAAGCCGGAGCACCGGTCGCCTTTGGATACAACCTTAAGAGAAAAAACAGCCACCGATCGCTACCTTGGACAGAAACTCAACAAAAAGAAAACCCTAGGATAGCAACACACATATAAATAGAAGATTAATAGGTAGGAAACAAAAATATCAAGGGAGGAATAATTCTCCCCCAATAAAAAGAGGGAGGGGGGGGGGAGGGGGNGAAAAAAAACGTCCTTCCGAAGTGGGCAACGGATTTTCAATTCCGATGACCGACAGCTTATTACGGGCAAACCCCACACCAAAAATAGTGCCGACATGCACCTATTGGAGAACCGACTCTACGCTCTATTTGGGGCTGAAATTCATCAGAAAAACTCTCTCTCTTGGTCATTATTCGCCCTCTCTTCATTCCTCTTCGTCCCTACTTGCTCATTTTCGTCACACCTCACCTCCATACACTTTTTTCATTTTCATTCAACCACCATTTAGGAGTCTATTAGTGATTTTTCCTTAAGAGTTTAGAGTTTTTGTGGTGAGATTAAGTGTGAATTCTTCTCTAAGAGTGTTGGAGAAGAAGAAAAGTGAGAAATTTCTTCTTCCTACATTTCCTAAAAGAAGCTACAAGGGATTTGCTTTGAGAAAGAGTTTCAGATAAGTGTTGTTTCTTTATTAGTATTGCATTAACTTTCTTTTATATATGAAATTAGTGTTTTGTTGTATCTTTCTCATGAAGTTTGAGTAGTTTTCTTTATCTTTCTCCCTACTCTGACGAAATGAAGAGATAATATGGATGCGCCAATATTAAAATATAAAATAAATTGTGATGATTTTTTAACTCCAAACTTAATTTACTTTTCGATCTGGCCAATTGAATTGTATGTGTTGTGAAACATATGATCCGGGAAATAAAATATGAGTTCTACAATAAAATGAGGTTTACATTTGATTCCATGAAAGAGAATTTCGTTCATAAAATTAAGTGCAAATAAATAGAGAAATATGCTTTGTTGGGTGTAGAATTGGAGAATCTTTAGGGTGACAAACTAAAATTCCCAATTCAGTTTTAGTGTTTAAAAACTAAAGCGAGAGTTAGCCTTCAGGTGAAGGGAAGTGAGAGCTTTTGAGTGGGAGTCAGTATCCTGCTAGCCTAGCCATAAATTTAGGGATTAAACCTTAGATTAACCAATGATTTTCTATAACACTGTATCAGGGTAGAAAATTAAAACTGCTCCTATTTGGCACAATACATATTTAAACCATTTATCTCATCTCATTTCACCAAAAACTCATTATAGTGGGAAAGATGTTTTTTCACATAAGAAATCTTCATCACATAAACATAGTTTAATAGTTTAGTATTTTCTGTTTAAACTTTATATTTCAGTTTTATTATTAATTAAATAATTTAGTTCTGATAATATCTCAACATTCAAAATTAGTGACAGTAATTTCATTTTTACTTTCTGTGAATTTCCTAGTAAATTTATCATTTCAAATTTAAACTTTCCCCGTGGGATCGATATTTGGGGTTTAAATAGAAAATCCTTTATTACTCGGTAACTATACGTATACTTGCATAGAATCACAACATTAATTGCTTAAATTTCTCATTCATAAAATATTGCATCAAACTTTTGGCATCGTTGCATAGCGGCGTCAACTATATAATTTTTACACAACTATATTCTCGGGATCAGTAGCTCTAAGGTCAAAGAAAAAAAACTCTATATATGACTATCAGGTGGACTCCAAGAGGTGAAACTTATACATACTGAAATTAAAAGGACAAAAAAAGAAGAGAAAAGGAAGTTCAGCTACAAAGCTGGACATACTCCCAACAAAAGGACTTACATCCATCCGGGTCGAAAGTCTTTTAACGCCCTAAACGCACTAGAAGACCATCAAAATAGAAATATATGTTGAACCTTTCAGAAATGAAGAAGCACAGGGACTTTTCATTGAATATATGCAAGTATGACGTGAAGGCTCTATTAATCATGATTGGGTGAAAACCATATCATGGGAATCATTTTAAAACCAACATGAAGGGCGTGCAAAAATGAAATTACAAGTTTTAAAAGTCCAAAATATTTTAATCCTAAATTTTAGTTATATTGAATCTCTTATTATTATAATTTTATAGAAAACTTAAAATTTTAAGGGTTCTTAAAAAGTCTCTGTTATATTTATCATGACAAACCAGACAAGCAGCAAACCAAAAAAAAATACACGAAAATAAAGTAGACAAAATAAAAAGACAAGACACATAAATAAAAAAAATATATAGAGGTCGGGTGCTGCTGGGTTGACAACATATTCCAGAAAAGAAAAATAATGGTCGGACTCTGCATATACATGTCTGGTCCTAAGTCTTTACATCAACATCAAATGTGGAATTAACATACGGGACACGAGCCATTGCTCCTGATCCCCCGTCAAGTGGTTCCTACACCAAATGCCTCGAAACTCAGACTCGTATATTATTTCCGCTATATGAAACTCCTAGGACTCTAAAAGTACATAAGAAAAAGTTAAAAAAAGACTCGATATTCACGAAAACATATTAGCATAGAAAGGTATCTACTTGTAACGTGTCTAAGTCATGCCTGCCGGGAGGAGCTAAGCGAGTCATTACATTGCTCCTCTCTTTTGTACTTAAGTGTGTGTGCATATTTATTGGCATGACTCTCTGCAGAAGACCAACTTAATATACCACCACACATTTCAAATTTGGTCAACATGCTAGCCCATCAAAAGCACAAAAGGTGAAGCCTGGCTAGGGCAACCAAACCAGCAGAGAACAATAGTCGGAGATCAAAAAAAACTATCTAACACTCTAATCCTAGCCTAGCACGCCATATTCTGAGAAGTTTCTTAACCAACATCTAAGTGCATGGTCAAGTCTTTGGCTGCATATGATTTTGACGTGGTCACCACACTGGTCCCACAGTAAAGATCTAAGAGATCTAAAGCACGTCACTAGGAGAGAGGTGAAATTTAAAGTAAGTGGCCTCATATATGGCCAAACATATATAGATTTTAAAGTAAGGCAAATAATTCTTATAGTAGCAAAAATATCCATTTTCTTACTTAAAAATAGCAGACCATAAAATGCGGGTCTGTGACGCATGTGATGTACTTTTGAACCATTGGATCCTTATCACAGTCGTACTGTCGTATTGCTTGCTGAGACATCCTTGTGAGCAATGCATTTTTAGTATCACGACCAACAAATTCGCTCTCATAACGAGTAGACAAGCCATCACGGTAAATGAGCAAAGCAAACAAACATGTAAGAAGCTCATATTGTGATTGTTTGACCGAAACACTGAACAATCACAATAGACGCCCAGAAGAGTGAAACACACATCATGCAAATGAATACAAGGATGCATACATGTGACCTGACACACACGAGCGGGATTTACCGGAAAAACAAGTTACCTATTCAAATGAATTACACCTGCACGGGGGACCCTAGCATAGTGTGACAAGCATACACCGACTAAAAGTAAATTTGCATCAAGTAAAAAGATATCTATGAAAAGGATTACTCCTTACTCAAGAGGCACTTACCAAACACACATGCAAATATGCAAAATACTCAACAAGCATATGAGAAATGTCAAATATATGACATGTAGAAATGTCAAGTACACGATATATAAATTACAAACATACATAAATGTCATGACATGGATTCCTAAGACTCTAGGCTCCATGTGTTGCCAAAAGTCTCCTCCACCTATGGGAATTCGACTTAGGTTTCTGTCATTTTCAACCCTCAAAGTCTCAACCAATAGTTTAGGATTTGGGTTTAACCTTATAAAACCCTAAGTGAATGTAGAATTGGTTTGAAGTTCTATGTGGATAAGTTCCATCTCTAGGCATTTAAGAATGTCACTAGGAAACCTTAAGGCTAGATCTTAGGCTTCTATAGAGAGAAAATAGGTCCTCACAAAAGTCAAGTCAACACTTGCTTTCATTTTTCCCTGCATCAATTGAAGTCTTAGACCAAGAAGTAATAAGTTTAGCTTTGATTATGTCAGCTATCACAACAACAACACCACTAAAGTATTGAACTTATACAAGATTACCTTTGGATGACGGAAATTTTAGCCTTTGCTTCTTAGCAGCAAACTTTTCCAAAATTGCTTTCACTCGAGCCATTTCCACAGCTTCAAAAGCAAGCCAGATACACCAAACATATTAGTTATCTAACCTTCACCACTCAATCAACGATTCCCTTTTCGGTGTACTAGGGAACTAACAATTTGTGCCAAGTTAACATCGCTCCAACGGTACGTAACTCTTGTGGCAAAGACTTGATCTTGTCCGTCAAAGTATCTACCCGCTTGGTGTGAATCCCCCAGTCACCTGCGTAGGAGCCAATTATGAACTATTTCTTCTAGTCCTTCACTTTGTTGTCAACTCCAAGAAATTGGAGCTTCTTTGTGTCAGAGAACATGAAAAAATCATTCTTAAAAATCCTTAAAGTAGTAGAAATGGCTGAACTGGCCAGTCAACTAAGAAATTGCTTCACGAAGATAAAAGACCATGAAAGTCATGATGACAATGATCCAACTTGGGAGGACTTGCGCCAGAAAAATCTCGTACTTATTGAAGATGTTCCACAGCTTGGATTAGAGCAGCAATCAAACCCCATACTCAAACTGGTCTCTATAGAAAACAAAGTACTCACCGAAGTTGCTTGTCGGCCAATCCGACTCTTGAGCCTGTCACGGGATGATGTTCTTATCAAAGATGTAGTTTTGCATTTCCTTTGTGTCTGTCACGGTCAGAATAGATGCATAAATGGCGAGGCAAGCTCCAAAGAGAGCAGGAGAATACTTTGAAGTCATTAGGAGATTGCGAACACAAAAATTTGAGAGAGCAACTCCGAGGGAAGAAAGTGTAAGCGATAAAGTCACAACCTCAAGCCCTATTTATAGGGTGAGCGCAGAAGTTGAAGCTTCTAGAAAAGATAAGTATCACACTAAACATTATATCACATTAAGTAAACTATTATTTTATTATAAATGAAATGATTACATTTTCTTGAAGGAAATGATTACAATTTTTGTAGAAAAAACTTAATAGAAGGGTCTTATGGTGCTTCAACCAAGGAAAACCCCTGCTAGAGCATCCTCCAGAAGACTAACTCCTCGCCAAAATTAATTTATTCCATTTGGTTGACATGTTAATGGAATTTACTCAAAACGACCAACTCACAAATAGCTTAGCTCAGTTCGTATTGAAGCGCCGCAATCTCTGCCACCAACCTTGCACAACAAACCAACAACCTCTGCATGGGCACAACTGCAGCCTCCTCAGTCGCTTTCACCAAAGGGCCAGCCATATCCGTCATCTGGTTCTCCATCGAATTGGAGGACAGTTGTGGACTCTCCAAATGTTCTTGTTGGGAGTTGTTGAATGGGTCTATCGACCTATACACACCCTCGTAGATCAACGAATGTAGAGATTTTGTGACTGGATTTTTCAGTTTAGCCACAGGCGTTGGAGCAGAATCAACGATGATGTTCTCGGATGGCCTGCCATAAGTACGATTCTTAGAAGTATATGACCCATCTGCATTAAGAATAATGTCAAAGAATTATTAAAGACTAACAAAGTAAAAAAAAATTAACATACCCAAATATTTGTTTAGTTCAGAAAAGGTAATGTAAAATTCTTCTATCCCTTATTTTGGGAGACCTCCATCCTTTTTTCTATAGTGGGGGTTGAAGGAAAATCTATAATAACTTTTTTTCTTTGGAACTCCGTTGACAACCCTCCGTTCTTTCAATGGGTGGACCAACTCGCTGCCTTTCTTCAACAATCACATCCACGCTAAGACCAGAAGTTAGGACTTTCTGGCGAGGTCCATGTTCAGGGGCTTCATCGACACAAGACTGCTAGGACCTTTCAAATGGGCGACTTGGTGGACCTGCTCAAATTCGTGTGTTGATCGTTTCTTTTTTCATGACTTTCTTCTTCTTTTTTTCCACTGTGGTAGAATTAGGAAGTCGAAAATCTTCCAATAAAAGGCAAACATCAACATCCTTCTTACTCTAACCGTGAGGCATGATGTCAGTCGAGGGACCAAGGGACGTTCAATGAAATGTACAAATCATTAACTTTCATGACCTATTAATAAGGTTCATTGGGCACGAAACGCAAGAGAGAATTTAAATTAAATTAATTTTCTCGTTTAATGTGTCATTTATTTTTTTAATAATTTTTTTTGTCCTTATCGTACATGTCGCTATCAACGAGCATAAAAATCAAACGAGCAACTAATATGTATATAACAAAAATGCCAACACAAATTTCAAAGTGATCGAGCGGCTCGAAATGGAGACCCAAGTGATCAAATTTTCAAATTAAAGAACTGGATATCGTCAGATAAGCATCTGACCAACTACACGACGAATCGATTGACAGACCTTCTGCCAGACAAGACCGTCGGCCGGCAGACCTCTCACCAAAATCAATCGGCTTCCTTTTAATCGATCCACCGGCCTCCTCGGCATAATTGAACTGATATATGCGGCCGATCGACATAACCGGTTGAACCGAAACTTCTGGCGAGGGAGAGACATTATATTTCCTTTGCATTCTAATGTAATTTTCATTTGACATATATGTTGATTCAGTTATTCAAGTGGTTATAATAACCACTGTATTTTGAGACACTTATAAGTAAGTGGTCACGACATAAATAAGAAAACTTGTCACTTTCTCTAACCCTCTCTCTTTCTCCCTTCAACTCTAACTCTCGGGGTATATTTTCCAAAAGACAATTTAGGATTCAACATACACACGTCTATAATGTATATATAGTTGTGTGTGTGATGACGCAAATATGCAGAAGAAAAATATTTTAATTATAAAAAATAAATATCTAATTAAGTCCTATTCTAAAAATAAATAAATAGTATTATAACTAATAAAATATGATAAGAAAATCGCAAAATATCAACTAGAGATGAAACCCACCAAAGGAAGCTAATTGAAGTCAATTTCCCACTTACATAGGCAACTACTTTTCAATAAATCTTCTGAAGCTCTACTAAAATGTAAGTTCTGATCTTGTCGTTTCTTCTTGCCCAGACCTCATTTTTCTTAAGACCAATATCTTGAAATTAAATTGAAAATATCAAAAGCCTACAATCCTCACAAATAAAATTCTGAACCTCATTACATACATTAATTAAAGAAACATTTTATACGATTAAAGCCAAGGAATAAAATAAAAATATGTTATGACCAATCTAAAAGGGAAATAAGAAAATTATTGTTAGGTATGACTCATGTACCAGATAAGGGACAGATGTTGGAGCGGAACGAAGCGAGCTAGTGGAGCGGAAGCATCTGTCAAATCGAGAGAGTTTTGTAATGCGGGTTGGGGATGCAGGGGCGGGGGCGTACGTTACAAGAGTAATTTTGTAATTACACATATTACTCTAGGGTTATATATATATGTCCTGTTGATAACCATAGGCATGATAATCATGTTCTTTTTTTTTCTGAATTGAAAGAAAGTCGCCGTTCTGCTCCCAATGACGTAGACATCTATGCTGAACCTCGTTAAGTTTTTATGTTCTTCTGGATTGGTGTTGATTCTTATTTTCTTTGCCCTAATTTCTCAACAATAATAATCCTCATAAAACTTTATGGCCATTTAAAAATTATTAAAATTTATAATATTAATTCACATTGCATCATTAAAATCAAAACTGTAAATCAAACGGACCCTAATAAGAAGTTCGTTCCGGCTACAGTGATTTCCAAAAGAATGCGCGCGCACGCGGGCAGTTGAAGTTTCCATGTGCCGTATGAGAAAGTTAGCCTACACACACACACACACAATAACTGTTAGGAGAGAAGAAGAAAAGGTAAGAGGAAAATTGGTCCCATGGCTGGTGGCTACCCTCCTTTATTATCCCTCTTAATTGGAATTGGTTGGGATCATAGGACCACTTCCCACACCTCCTCCTTCTTCTTCTTCTTCTTCTTCTTCTTCTTCCCCTTTCTCTCTCTTCCTATCTCTCTCTCTCTCTCTCCTCCTTCACTTTGGGATCAGAAATCTCTTATGAAGCTACTTCACTTAGGGATCAGAGGCAGAAGAAAAAGGATATGAAGAAGTGCTACTTTGGAGGGATAGGGATTAGTACCAATCCCGGTTTTGGCCACTCCTTGCGCTGAGAAGAAAGCCCGTATCTTGCCTAAAGTGCTGAGTAGCCATTAAAGAAGATTGAAGAAAGAGAAACTAAGAACAACAAAGCGGAGTTAAGGTTGCAATAGAAAAAAGATTAGAGCTTGGAAGGTGTATGCGTTCTTGGGACCACCTTGCGGCGGCTGCTATATAGCTTTAGTCCTCTCTCCTACCCATAAAAAGAGATAATTACTTCTTTTGATTCCCCCCCACTCTTTCTCTCTCTCTCCCCCTCAGCCTTCCCCCTAGTTTTTTAAGAGAAAAAGATCCCATCTTGNTCCTCAGCCTTCCCCCTAGTTTTTTAAGAGAAAAAGATCCCATCTTGCTTCGTAGCTTGGATGAACTAGAGCCCACCTCCTCCCTTCATCAATTATAAACTCACAAATTTCCATCTTTTTGATCTTTCTCTTTGCCTCTCCACAACTTCATCAATATCTCCTTCATGATGTCTCANCCAAATTTCCATCTTTTTGATCTTTCTCTTTGCCTCTCCACAACTTCATCAATATCTCCTTCATGATGTCTCACGAATCGCATCATAATCTTCATCATCACCAACACCCCTTCGACGAGTTCTCGGCCATGGCCGCAAACTCGTCGACGATGACCAACTTCGAGACCGGGGGTCACGATCTCTTCGCAATGGATATGCCATCAAATCATAGCTGGAGGAGATTCTCGCAAGAAACCGGCGGCGCCGCCGCTGCCGCTGTGTCAGTGGCGGCAGCAAGCGCTTGGCCGATGGAATCTCTTCACACAAACCAAATCCAAAGTCTTTCCTTATCACTTTATAACCCTCCTCAGCCCCCCTCCTTCCACCACCATCTCTNCCGTCGACGATGACCAACTTTGAGACTGGGGGTCACGATCTCTTCGCAATGGATATGCCATCAAATCATAGCTGGAGGAGATTCTCTCAAGAAAGCGGCGCCGCCGCCGCTGCCGCGGTGTCAGTGGCGGCGGCAAGCGCTTGGCCGATGGAATCTCTTCACGCAAACCAAATCCAAAGTCTTTCCTTATCACTTTATAACCCTCCTCAGCCCCCCTCCTTCCACCATCATCTCTCTTCTCCCCATCCTTTCCATATAAAAAGCTGCAAATATCTTCTTCCAACACAAGAGCTTATAAATGAGTTTTGTAGCCTAGGAGATGGGAATAACAGTAGGAGGAGGAGCAACAGTGCCAAACCAATGGAGGATTCCAGTTCTTCTTGGAGCCAACAATCACTCTACTCCATGGAACCCTCAGAGTTGCAGAAGAGGAAGGCAAAGCTTCTCTCCATGCTAGAAGAGGTAAAAAAATTTAATTTTTTTTAAAATTTATTTAACAAAAATGTAAATTTTAGAAAAATTTGGTGGTTTTGAGAGAAGAAATTCTGCTAACCATAGGTAGATGCTGCTACTGAGTGGGGGCAGAATGACAGTTTGATGCTTCTCTACTTAATTTTGGAAACCTCTATTCTCCACTTTACATAGTTATCTGACTCTATAGTTTTTTTCCATCCCCTTCCTCATTATTATTGATATTAAATGGAACCCACTAAAGTACTGAAACTTTAGATTATTGCATCTGCTGTGGTAATTAAAGGCTTACTAATTTTACATTCTTGTTAGGATGG
>JXCR01142688.1:47402-84175 GCA_002079205.1 Phalaenopsis hybrid cultivar
AAGAAATTCTTTCAAGCTAAGCCCAAAACCGAGGACCCAACACCCAAAACATAGGAAATATATATAAGAAGACTTCCTACTAAGGTAAGCCCAAAACCAAGCACCCAACTCCCAAAACATTGGAAGTAAAAATAATAAGACTTCCTGCTTAAAAGCCCAAAATATCTGGCCAAATAATAGCTCGAGAAAAATCTTCAAAAAAGCAGAAAAGGGCAGTCCAAAATGACCAAAACCAGACCAATTTTGCAAAAAGAAGCCCAAATGAGGGGGCAACACCTTATAAACGAACATAGGGGGCATCCAAATCATTTTTAATAAGTTTGTGTAAGGATGAGGGAGGGGTATCTCCAACAATAGTATTTTGCACCCTTCATTTGACCAACCAATCCGCAGATTGATTCCCTTCTCTATAAGTAAATGAATATAATATATTAAGGTGATGCCTTTCAATAGTATACCCGATTCTTTTCAGCAAAGCTAAGAAATAATAAGGTGGTTTGATCTTAGTCAGAAGAATGTTAAACAGGATTTCAGAGTCAGTTTACACCACAATGCCATTTAAATTTAAAGAGGTAACAATATGAAGAGCAGCAAGCACAGCAGAGGTCTCAACCTCAAGTGAGGAGTTAGCAATAAAGGGTGACGCAAAGTAAACAATACATCTGCCAGAAACATCTCTGATAATCCCTCCCATACCCGTAAAGGCATTGGAAAAACTCCCATCGACATTAACCTTAAATCAACCATAGGGGTGTGATTTTGAAATTCAAATAAACCACAGGACAATAACAGGAAAACAGAAGTACTTGTTAAAAGAGGGTTCAAAATCCTTCAAAATCTCTATAGCTGTTTTGAAATTCATATTAGTGGGCCAATGGATTCCAAAAAAACACCCAATGTGATGCCAAACTTCTTTAGCAAAAGGACACTAAAAAAAACAGATGATTAAGAGATTCAGCACCTTTTTTACAATTATAACAGTAAGAGGCAAGTTTCAGCCCTTTTAACTTAAGTATATTATCAAGAGGAAGTAACTTATGAAAGTATCTCCAAAGGAAAAACGAAATTGATGGAGAAATAAGTTTATGCCAAATAAAAACATGTCATTTCCATGGAGTAAATGAGTGTAGGTTTGAGTAAAGACATTTTGTGACAGAGGAGCTAGCATGATTCTTCCAAAAATGAAGAGCCTTATCTTGAGGTTTAACAGGAATTTTAGCTATAGCAGGAGCAATTTCACCAACTAAGGAATTCANTCAGGGGCCTCAAAATTATAAGCAATAATCTGTAAAGCAGATAGCCATCTCTGTATTGCCACCACAATGAAATCAAAAAAAAGGAAAAAAGTGGCCTTATCCCGCACTTGCTCTACATACCACCACCAAAATTTCACCGCAAGCCACACAAATTAAGCCCTAAAATACTTACTTCCACGAAAAAGCAGTTCACTGTGTTGCTAACCAAAATGAAGCCATAAAGCCCCCAGTAAGAAAATAGCTCACGGCCAGGACTATACATAGCCCAATACTTCCTTCTGCAAAAGAAAACAGAGATACCACACAGTCTACCATTGAAGCAAGGAACAATATCAATCAGTCTTCCATTAAACCAAGAAAACAGGGTCTTCCAATCATCAAAAAGGTTCAGACAAAATAACATCAGGGGCTTCAAAACTATAAGAAATGTTATATGGTGCATACAGCCACCACAACAATATCAAGTAAAGAAAATCAGTGATCTTAACCCTCGCTTGCTCAGCAAACCACCACGACAAAATGAAGTAAATGAAATCAGTGGCCTTAACCCGCACATGCTTCGCAAGCACCTCATAAGAAAACCAAATAATGTAGCCCATAATGTAATAGTTTGTCATAACCTCAAATCCCAACTTAGTATACCAATGATAAAAACATGTAATTCGAAAAAAGCTATTCACTATATAGCTAACCAAAATGAGGCCATAAAGTCCCATATAAGAGAATGTTGCGACAAACCCATCCATTAAGTAAATATATGAGTGTTGTTATCTCCAATCAAGCCAAACTCAATACNCCTTCTAAAAAGAAAGAAAAATACATTAAATCCTAAGTGTTCTTTCGCCCACAATACAACTCCACACCAAAAGAATGAAAAAAGCGCAAAAAAGATATCACCTCCAAAAATACATGTATCCCAACAAAAAGTATATCAATCCAAAGCCATATACCCAAAGTAAACATGTACAAAAAGTGCAAACAATAGATGTGAGAAATGTAATGCCAAAAAATCCTGAAGCGATTCTAACTCCCAATCGAAGAGCAAAAAAATAGCTGTGTAACAGTCCTGGAAAAGCATCAACAATATAAGGTAGTTGCAGCTTAACTCCTGTACGCAATACCTGTTAGGAGAGTTAAAAACAACAAAGATGTGAAGCGTTAATTTAGTAGTCCATATAGTCCAACAAAAGTGTCTGTTGCAGGGAGTTATGACCTGAGGGTTGACAGAAATATAAGGTTCCTGAGGGGAAATGCAATAAACATCAAGAGCCATTAGCCTCCAATCATATAACAATTTCAGAGATATGACATCAAGGGTCTCAAAATTATAAGCAATAATCTGTAAAGCAGACAACCATCTGTATTGCCACCACAATGAAATCAGAAAAAGCAAAAAAGTGGCCTTATCCCGCACTTGCTCTACATATCACCACCAAAATTTCACAGCAAGCCACACAAAGTATACCCAAAAATATTTCCTTCCACGAAAAAAGCAGTTCACTGTGTTGCTAACCAAAATGAAACCATAAAGCCCCAAGTAAGAAAATAGCTCACGGCCAGGACTATACATAGCCCAATACTTCCTTCCGCAAAAGTAAACAGAGTTACCACACACTCTACCATTGAAGCAAGGAACAATATCAATCAGTCTTCCATTAAACCAAGCATAAATATCATGAGTCTTGAGCCTCCAATAATCAAAAAGGTTCAGAAAAATAACATCAGGGGCTTCAAAATTATAAGAAATGTTGTATGGTGCATACAACCACCACAACAATATCAAGTAAAGAAAATCAGTGATCTTAACCCTTGCTTGACAAAATGTAGTAAATAAAATAAGTGGCCTTAACCTGCACATGCTCCGCAGGCACCTCATAAGAAAACCAAATAATGTAGCTCATAATGTAATAGTTTGTCATAACCTCAAATCCCAAATTAGTATACCAATGATAAAAGCATGCAATTTAAAAAAAGCTATTCACTGTATAGCTAACCAAAATGATGCCATAAAGCCCCATATAAGAGAATGTTGCCACAAACCCATCCATTAAAAGTAAATATGTGAGTGCTTCTTGCTATCTTCAATCAAGCCAAACTCAATACTGTATTAAAAAAACTCATCCATGATAGTAGAATTCCAAGAAAGATAGCCAAGAGAAGAACTAATAGCTCTTGAGAAGTAATGATTAATAGTACAGAAACTGTAATGGGCCCAAGCATAACCATCACCAAGTTATAAATACTAACCAAGCAAAGCTCAGTCCGCAAAGATTGCCCAAACCAACAAACAAAGCCAACAAATTCTTTTAAGGTAAGCACAAAACCAAGGACCCAACACCCAAAACATAGGAAATATATATAAGAAGACTTCCTACCAAGATAAGCCCAAAACCAAGCACCCAACTCCCAAAACATTGGAAGTAAAAATAATAATACTTCCTGCTTAAACCCCCAAAATATCTGGTCAAATAATATCTCGAGAAACATCTTCAAAAAAAGCAGAAAAGGGCAGTCCAAAATGACCAAAACCAAACCCATATTTTGCAAAAAAAAAACCCATCTGAGGGGGCGGCAACTTAAAAACGAACATAGGAGGCGTCCAAATCATTTTTAATAAGTTTGTGCAAGGATGAAGGAGGGGTATCTCCAACAATAGCATTTTGCACCCTCCATTTGACCAACCAATCCGCGGATTGATTCTCTTCTCTCTAAGTAAATGAATATAATATATTAAGGTGATGCCTTTCAATAGTATACCTGATTCTTTTCAGCAAAGCTAAGATATACCAAGGTGGTTTGATATTAGCCAAAAGAATGTTAAACAAGATTTCAGAGTCAGTTTCCACCACAATGCCATTTAAATTTAAAGAGGTAACAGTATGAATAGCAGCAAGCACATCAGAGGTCTCAACCTCAAGTGAGGAGTTAGCAATAAAAGGTGATGCAAATTAAGCAATACATATGCCATAAACATCTTTGATAATCCCTCCCATACGCATATAGGCATTAGAAAAACTCTCATCAACATTAACCTTAAAGCAACCATGGGGGTGGTGCCCATTTAATCAAAATGGGTTTCCTACCCTTGGCCACAATAGGAGAGGCATCCTGTCCAAAGTAGGACTTCCAATCCTTTTTAAAATAAGCAACCGCTAAAATGGAAGTGGTAGAGGGGGTGTGACTAGTAGCTTCATATTTATGAATTTTTCTTGTTAGCCAAATAAACCATAGGACAATAACAGGAAAACAGAAGTACTTGTTAAAAGAGGGTTCAAAACCCTTCCAAATTTCTATAGTTGTTTTGAAATTCAGATGAGTGGGTCAATGGATACCAAAAAGCACCCAATACGATGCCAAACTTCTTTAGCAAAAGGACACTAAAAAACAGATGATTAAGAGATTCAACACCTTTCTTACAATTATAACAGTAAGAGGCAAGCTTCATCCCTTTAAACTTAAGTATATCATCAAGAGGAAGCAACTTATGAAAGTATCTCCAAAGGAAAAAAAGGAAATTGATGGAGAAATAAGTTTATGCCAAATAAAAACATGCAATTTCCATGGAGTAAACGAGTGTAGGTTTGAGTAAAGACATTTTGTGACAGAGGAGCTAGCATGATTCTTCCAAAAAGGAAGAGCCTCATCTTGAGGTTTAACAGGAATTTTAGCTATAGCAAGAGCAATTTCACTAAGGAATTCAGCATATCAAGATTCCAATCACCATTAATCCAACAATCGGAGACCAGTAAATTAACATCATAATCTTGAGTTGGCATATTAGAAAATGTAGAGAGACCTCAATCATCATTCCAAAAGGAAATAGTACCATCACCAATGTCCCAAAACATGAAATGAGAAGCTACATCGCGTGCAGCAATTATGGCTTTCTGAAGTCTAGAATCCCCCACTCTCCAATTAACTGTGGAAGGATGTAAATTTTTGCAATATTTATGTTGCATAAATTTAGCCCATAGAGACTCTCCCTGCTGAAATTTGAACCAGAGTTTACACCTATTAATATCAATAGTATGCTGCAATGTTTTAAACCCGAGCCCACCAGCACGAAGAGGTTTATAAGCATAGTGTCAAGTAGTCCAATTTTTAGTCGATCTAATGCCTTTCCAAAGGAAATTATTAAAAATATTTTCAAGATTCTTTTGAGTGTTTTTTTTTTGTTTTGAGAACCTGCATCATGTAAAGAGGGAGTGTGCAAAGTACACTTTTCAACAAAGTGAGCCTACCCCCGTTAGAAAGGAAATTATTTTTCCAATCATTGATCTTTAGTTTAACCTTATCAATCACCTCATCCATCTGAGTTTGCTTGATTTTATCTCAGAGAATATTGACCCCAAGATACTTGATAGGGAGCTTAGAGATTTTACAGCTAACAAAATTAGGAGCCCAAGCAAGGGTGTTGGGTGGAACACCTTTGCCAAGGTACATAGAGCACTTAGTCAAGTTGAACATCATCCCGAAGGTATTTTGAAAGTCTTTTAACAAGGTCATGGTAGCTTTGATGGCGTGTTTACTAGCATTTAAAAAACAAAATGACATCATCAGCATAAGTAAGGTGGCTCACATCAATTTTAGACTTATGGTGGAATTGAAGATAAGGACGCTCATAATGCAACTTATTAATAAGCCTGGATAAGTAATCAAAAGTGATTATGAAAATAGTTGGAGAAAGAGGGTCTCCCTGCTTGATACCAGCTCCTCAATCATTTCTTGTGCTAAAAGAATATTATCAGCAATGTCCCTGCCTTTAATGAAAGCATATTGCTGTTCAACAATAATGTGAGTAAGATCAAACTGCAATCTGCTAACAATAATCTTATTCATAACTTTAGATATCACAGTGGTGAGAGATAGATGACGAAAATTATCCCAAGTGATCTTATCATTGCCTTTAGGAATAAGAACTATTAAAGCAGAGGTAAAATATTACTAGGATTGTTTCCAAGGAAAAAACTTTAAATAACAAGTATAACTTCCTTCTTAATAACCTCCCAAGCATGTATGTAAAAAGCAGAAGAGAAAACATCAGGACCAAGAGCTTTATTGAGGCAAATAGATTTGAAAGAATTCAAGATTTCCTGCTCATATGGAGGATAAACCAAACAAAGATTATTAGTATAATCATACTCATTCTCAAAGTAAGTGGGATCAACAGGCATAGTATGAGAAGAAGTGTGAAAAAGTTCAGTGAAAAAGCTAACAACACTATCACCAATCTCATTCATATTAGTTAAAATACTCCCATCAGCCTTTTTAATTTTTAAAATGCTATTGATGTTTCTTCTATGCTTAAGAGTAGTATGAAAATATTTAGTGTTTCTACACCTACAACAAAGGAAGAATCATTAGCTTTCTGTTTAAGCAAGTTTTCCTCTAAAGCAATAGCATCCAAAAGATCAAGATAAGCTTGAGAAACAGTGTCCACCAAATGATGGAAAACATCAAGTTGAGTTTTCAAGGAATCAACAATATTCTGAGAATCCTTCATTTTTTTTTATGAACATTACCAAAGACCTGGTAATTACATTTAATGAGGTGAGCAGCCACATTCTTATGCAATTGCCACAAGGCAAACCAAGGAGGCCCGACACCATTATATTTCCAAGCTTGTGTCACCAAATCAAGAAAAGTGGCATGTGAAGTCCAAAAATTCAGAAATTTAAATCGAGAAATGGCCAGCTTGACAGTGAAAGCCAAAGTGAGCAAAATAGGATTATGGTCAGAGGTAACATGACTCAAATGTTGCACCTTCACAATAGGAAAGTATCTTATAAAAGCTGAATTAGCCAAGAAACGATCCAATGTCTGATAAAGAAATCCCCTCCTCCAAGTGTAAGGAGATCCAGTATAGCACAAGTCATAAAGACTTGCATTAGACACAGAGTTAGAAAATCTATTAATAAGAGTAGTCTTCGCTCTACCACCTCCTTTTCTTTCCATTGGTTTCATGATCATATTGAAATCCCCACCAATAAACCAATTCTCGTTGATGATGCTTCCCATAGTCTCAATTTTCTGCCAGAGCAAGTTTTTTTCATGTAGAGAAGAGCTAGAGTAAACAAAAGTATCCCACTCCTGAAATCCATCAAAACAAATTTGAGTGAGAATGTATTGATCCTCATCTTCAATAGTTGAAAGAGTCACAGTGGGCTTCCAGAAAACCCAAATTTTGTTGTTAACGTTGCAGTAAGAACGATAGCCTTTGAATTTATTTAGAATGATGTGTTTGTTAACATGAACCAAAGGTTCCAAAATAGCAAAAATGAGTAATTTTTGAACCCTACACAAGTTTTTAAGCATATTAAGGGAGTTAGGGTCCGCCACTCCCCTAATATCTCAAACCATTATGTTAATCATGATGTCGTGAGCCAACCCTTCTAGAAGATCTAGTAGAGTTGGTCGACTGTTCTCCATCTGAGTGATAAGTACCTTCCTGTATAATGTTAATAGTGTTAAGTCTAGACAACTCAATGTTACGTTTAGCCTTTTTTTTTAGTGCTTTTGCACTTTCCATTCATTTTCCAAAGTTGATATAGCATTATTCAAGAGCACTATTTATATCTGAATGTGTTACAACTGTAGGAGAATACACCATGATACTAGGAATAGTAGAGTGTTCATTATCATTAGTGTGTCTTACAAGAGAAGAGTGTGTATTATCAATACTTGCTTCCACAGGCTCCTAATTGATCATTTCTTCGTCAGGCCCCGTAGGTATAGAGTGTCCATAAGGAACATTAGCATTATGATTGTCAGAGTTTTCAACTAACTCCATGTTGCCATTAATTTGCATATGTTTAGGTGTAGCATCATTACACAAATGTAAAACATCAGCTCCTTGATGCTCGCCATTAATATTCAATTGTTGAGGTAAGGACTCAAAACAATTATTAATAGTTCCTGTAACCAAAGGCTGCAAATTAGAAGTAGCATTAGTATCAAGATTTTCAACTAAATCATTCTCATTTTCAGCACCAGGTGGAGCATCATGCGAATCAATAATTATATTGTTAATAAGATTACTAGTTTGCCTAGCATTATGGAAGTCTTTGAGTCGTGGATTCAGACAAAAGCAAGAAGTAGTTTGATGCCCAAACATAGAACAATAAGTGCAGTAAGACGAATGTCTTTCAATTTCAACGGGCTGCCAATAACTTTGATGTTGTGAGCCTATCCAAATTTCATTACAGAAAGCCTAAGTAATATCTCGTTCAACCAATATACATGCTTCAGATGATCTCGATAAAGTGAAAGTAGCATGATCCATTTTCAAAGGCTTCACATATGCAGCAACAAACGAAAAAAGTATTTCATGGTTAAAAAGATGTAGTTTAAGCCCTAGAAATTGAATCCATACCGGAATAATAGGTAACTTCGCTTTATGATCAAAATTAATAGACCATTTCCGAAATTTCATCAAACTATTTTCCACCCACATGAACCTTTTAGCAAAGAGGCGAGTGTAATCTTCATCATTAGCTAATTGTATAAATATATGTCTATTATCAATGATACCAACCTTCCACCAACCTTTTAATTTTAGCATTTCAAACTCTCTCCTAATGAACTCAACTTTAGGAATGTCATATGTAAATTTACCAACTAGGGCAAGACGACTAGAAGAAGCGAGCACAGAAGTTTCATCCTCATTAAGATAAAGAGCAAGTTTACCGTTTTCCCCCCAATTTTTCGATGAAAGTATAATCTCCACCAACAATAAGAGTGTCATGAAAACTTTATGGAAAAAATTCAGAGGAAGGTGCACCTCCCCCATCCAAAACAGCATCAACAAACGTTCGAGTCGAAACTTGAAACCCAAACAAAATCGAGGAACACTCTGCGGAAGGGAAAAACGGAAGAAATAAACTCAAGTGAAGATGGAAAGATCTCACCAGCCGACCGGAGAAACCCCATCCTCAAACGCCGAAAATCGCCCAAGAATCGCCGCAAAACCCTAGCAGAGCTCCCATCGCGCATATANAGAAATCCCCTCCTTCAAGTCTAAGGAGATCCAGTATAGCCCAAGTCATAAAGACCTGCATTAGACACAAAGTTAGAAAATCTATTAATAAGAGCAGGCTCCACTCTACCGCCTCCTTTTCTTTCCATTGGTTTCATGATCATATTGAAATCCCCACCAACAAACTAATTCTCGTTGATGATGCTTCCCATAGTCTCAATTTTTTGCCAGAGCAAGTTTTTTTTCATGCAGAGAAGAGCTACAGTAAACAAAAGTACCCCACCCCTGAAATCCATCAAAACAAATTTGAGTGAGAATGTATTGATCCTCATCTTCAATAATTGAAAGAGTGACAATGGGCTTCCAGAAAACCCAAATTTTATTGTTAACGTTGCAGTAAGAACGATAGCCTTTGAACTTATTTAGAATGTTTTGTTTGTTAACATGAACCAAAGGTTCCAAAATAGTAAAAATGAGTAATTTGTGAACCCTACACAAGTTTTTAAACCTATTAAGGGAGTTAGAGTCTGTCACTCCCCTAACATTCCAAACCATTATGTTAATCATAATGTCGTGAGTCAACCCTTCTAGAAGATATAGTAGAGTTGGTCGACTGTTCTCCATCTGAGTGATAAGTACCTTCCTGTATAATGTTACTAGCGTGAACCCTACACAAGTTTTTAAACCTATTAAGGGAGTTAGAGTCTGTCACTCCCCTAACATTCCAAACCATTATGTTAATCATAATGTCGTGAGTCAACCCTTCTAGAAGATATAGTAGAGTTGGTCGACTGTTCTCCATCTGAGTGATAAGTACCTTCCTGTATAATGTTACTAGCGTTAAGTCTAGACAACTCAATGTTATGTTTAGTCTTTTTCCGTGAGTGCTTTTTCACTTGTTATTCATTTTCCAAAGTTGATGTAGCATTATCAAGAGCAATATTTATATCAGAATATGTTACAATTGTAGGAGAATGCACCATGATACTAGGAATAGTAGAGTGTTCGTTATCATTAGTGTGTCCTGCAAGAGAAGAGTGTGTATTATCAATATTTGCTTCCACAGGCTCCTCATTGAGCATTTCTTCGTCAGGCCCCGCAAGTATAGAGTGTCCATAAGAAACATTTGCATTATGATTGTCAGAGATTTCAGCTAACTCCACATTGTCATTAATCTACATATGTTTAGGTGTAACATCATTGCACAAATGTAAAACATTAGCTCCTTGATGCCCATCATTAATATTCAATTGTTGAGGTAAGGCCTCAAAACAATTATTAATAATTCCTGTAATCAAAGGTTGCATATTAGAAGTAGCATTAGTATCAAGATTTTCAACTAAATCATTCCCATTTTCAGCACCATGTGGAGCATCATGCAAATCAATAATTATATTGTTAACAGGATTACTAATTTGCCTAGCATTATGGGAGTTTTTGAGTTGTGGATTCAGAAGAAAGCAAAAAGTAGTTTGATGCTCAAACATAGAACAATGAGTACAGTAATGCGAATCTCTTTCAATTTCAACAAGCTGCAACTTTGATGTTGCGAGCCTATCCAAATTTCATTACAGAAAGCCTGAGTAATATCTCATTCAACCAATAAATGTGCTTCAGATGGCCTCGATACAGTGAAAGTAGCATGATCCATTTTCAAAGGCTTCACATACTCAGCAGCAAGCGAAAAAAGTATTTCATGGTTAAAAAGATGTAGTTTAAGCCCTGGAAATCGAATCCATACCAGAATAATAGGCAACTCAGCTTTATGATCAAAATTAACAGATCATTTCCAAAATTTCATCAAACTATTGTCCACCCACATGAGCCTTCTAGCAAAGAGGCGAGTGTAATCCTCATCATTAACTAATTGTATAAATATATGTCTACCATCAATGATACCAACCTTTTAATTTTAACATTTCAAACTCTCTCCTGATGAACTAAACCTTAGGAATGTCATATGTAAATTTACCAACTAGGACAAGAAGACAAGAAGAGGCGAGCACAAAAGTTTCGTCCTCAGTAACATAAAGAACAAGTTTACCAATTTTTTTTCCCAATTTTTTTTGTGAAAGTATAATCTTCACCAACAATAAGAGTGTCATGAAAACTTTGTGGAAAAAATTCAGAAGAAGGTGTGGATGAAGCACCACCCCNGACGAAAGCAAGAAGTAGTTTGATGCTCAAACATAGAACAATGAGTACAGTAATGTGAATGTCTTTCAATTTCAACAAGCTGCAACTTTGATGTTGCGAGCCTATCCAAATTTCATTACAGAAAGCCTGAGTAATATCTCATTCAACCAATAAATGTGCTTCAGATGGCATCGATACAGTGAAATTAACATGATCCATTTTCAAAGGCTTCACATACGCAATAGCAAGCGAAAAAAGTATTTCATGGTTAAAAAGATGTAGTTTAAGCCCTGGAAATCGAATCCATACCGGAATAATAGGCAACTCAGCTTTATGATCAAAATTAACAAATCATTTCGAAAATTTCATCAAACTATTGTGCACCCACATGAGCCTTCCAGCAAAGAGGCGAGTGTAATCCTCATCATTAACTGATTGTATAAATATATGTCTACCATCAATGATACCAACCTTCCACCAACCTTTTTAATTTTAACATTTCAAACTCTCTCCTGATCAACTAAACCTTAGGAATGTCATATGTAAATTTACCAACTAGGACAAGAAGACAAGAAGAGGCAAGCACAAAAGTTTCGTCCTCAGTAACATAAAGAACAAGTTTATCATTTTTTTTCCCAATTTTTTTAATGAAAGTATAATCTCCACCAACAATAAGAGTGTCATGAAAACTTTGTGGAAAAAATTCAGAAGAAGGTGTGGATGAAGCACCACCCCCATCCAAAACAGCATCAACAAACGTTCAAGAAATAACCCAAACAAAATCGAGGAACACTCGACGAAAGGAAAAAACGGAAGAAATAAACTCAAGTAATGATGGAAAGATCTCACCAGCCGATCGGAGAAGCCCCATCCTCANCACCCCCATCTCAACAAACGTTCAAGAAATAACCCAAACAAAATCGAGGAACACTCGACGAAAGGAAAAAGCGGAAGAAATAAACTCAAGTGATGATGGAAAGATCTCACCAGCCGATCAGAGAAGCCCCATCCTCAAACGCCGAAAATCGCCCAAGAATCGCCGCAAAACCCTAGCAGAGCTCCCATCGTGCATATATATTTTATAAGACTATACATGGATATATTAAGTATTATGTTTAAATAATTTAATTGACTTCAAGAATACAAAGATTTAGAATCAATTAAAATTATTAATTAAAAAATAAAATCAATATATGTTAAATTCAATTTAAATGAATATTTTGATATTAATAATAAGATTTAAATCTTGCCCGTACTCGTAATTTTCCACGGATGCATGACTAGGGCTATCAAAACGGCTTAGTGTTTGCAAATAGCTCGTGTACGGTTCGCTAAGCAAACAGGTCGTAAACAAATAAATTTTTTGAACTCAATATATAAACGAGAGAAACACGAACAATGGTATATTTTAACGAGTCAAACACGAGCTGATCCTTAGCCCACTCAAGCATCTATCCATGTATGATCCTCTTTTCAATTTTTTAAGTCATAATGGGTCACATACAATCAATAATTATGACTCATTAGGGTATCATCAAGGACACCAAGTTATAATATTCTAAATGAAATGAAAACTGGATAAAAAATATATGGCCAAATACCATGGCAATAGCCTCCATTTTTATATTGTTGCCAAGGTCAATGATGTTCCATTTGTGTCTCAAATAAACAATGAGGGATGGAATGATTTATTCAAATTAGGGCTAATTTTTTTTTCCTTGTTTTGGATCAAATGAACTTGGAACTCTCTTTGAATATGGTCTTCTACAAGTTGGACAAGGCATGGAAGAATATTCTTAAGCTCCGTTTGAGGGATCTTATCCATTGCGACGACGTTTTGAAAACGTCATTTCACTGTTTGAAAACTGTGAGCAACTTATCCAAAAATACATCTGATTTTTATACTAAACGCAGAATGCAGTTCGAAACCCTCGGTCCACGTTTCTATATAAGCGGCTTATCTAGATAAGCAGGAGCTGCACCAAACGCACCCTTAATCTCTTACAAGTATTTAGACGCTTCCTCTCCTCTCTCCATAGCAACTCTCCAAGCTATTCCATGTGTAAGTGAGAACTACATTGATGATACTCCACCTAATGTCATCATATTAATGAGTAAAGAATAAGATTGATATCCAAGCATTTGATAAGTATATAAGCAATGTTCATGATAAGTAGATATCTATCACCTTAGCGTTAATCAAAAGCTCTCTAAATATTCAATGAGCTTGTACCGTTGAGGATGTCGTCACCCTTACGTGACATTTATGGCATGGTAGATAGGGAACCCAAAATGAATAGTTGCTCCACACCACCTCAAGTCTTATTCTTGGCATGATAGTTAAAGGTCATCATACTTCTTATCATACCTTAACCGAAGACACTGCCCAAACTTTCTAGTAAATTTGAAGACATATAGAATCATAATTGTGTCAAAATAATGCTTTAATTTTCAAAATCAATGCACTAATTATAAGATTTTAACAATATAGTAATGAAAATGAAAATCAATTGTTGGAATGAACACTCACACGTGAGATGAGTATGACCCTCTTTGGTGAACCNATTTTAATAATATGCTAATGAAAATGAAAATCAATTGTTGGAATGAACACACACGTGAGATGAGTATGACCCTCTTTGGTGAACCATAGGCTCGAACAAATTTGAATGGGGTTAAATGGATTGAAATGTAGTGATTATTTTAAGGTTGAGGTGCAAAAATCAATTTCTAAATCTTCTAAATAATAAAGACAAATGTTTATGTTTATGCCCTTCTAATGCTCAGGCCTACTTTTTTTTTTGTAACTAGTTTGGTGTCTATCTGTAATTAGTAATAAATTTATGACAATTTTTTTAAGCTTATAAAAGAAAATGCAAACAAGCTTTATCTTGGCACGTGCCATCATCCTAAAACCNATTGAGGTGCAAAAACCAATTTCAAAATCCTCTAAATAATAAAGACAAAATATTTACGTTTATGCCCTTCTTATGCTCAGGCCTACCTTTTTTTGTAACTAGTTTGGTGTCTATTTGTAATTAGTAATAAATTTAAGACGATTTTTTTAAGCTTATAAAAGAAAATTCAAACAAGCTTTATCTTGGCACGTGCCATCATCCTAAAACCCACCATCATCATTTGAAGCTACCAACTCATCNTTCAAGAATACAAAAATTTAGAATCAATTAAAATTCAATTTAAATGAATATTTTGATATAAATAATAAGATTTAAATCTTGCCAGCACTCTTAATTTTCCACGGATGTGTGACTAGGGCTATCAAAACGGCTTATTGTTTGCAAATAGCTCGTGTTCGGCTCGCTAAGCAAACGGGTCGTAAACAAACAAATTTTTTGAACTCAATATATAAACGAGAGGAACACGAACAGTGGTATTTTTTAACGAGTCAAACACGAGCTGAGCCTTATCCCACTCAAGCATCTATCCATGTATGATCCTCTTTTCAATTTTTTAAGTCATAATGGGTCACATACAATCAATAATTATTACTCATTAGGGTATCATCAAGGACACCAAGTTATAATATTCTAAATGAAATGAAAACTAGATCGAAAATAATCCAAATAGCATGGCAATAGCCTCCATTTTATATTGTTGCCAAGGTCAATGGTGTTCCATTTGTGTCTCAAATAAGGGATGGCTTGATTTATTCAAATTAAAGCTATTTTTTTTTCCTTGTTTTGGATCAAATGAACTCGGAACTCTCTTTGAATGTGGCTTCTACAAGTTGGGCAAGGCATTGAAGAATATTCGTAAGCTCCGTTTGAGGAAGCTTATCCACTGCGACGATGTTTTGAAAACGTCGTCTCACTGTTTGGAAATTGTGTTGAGCAGCTTATCCAAAAATGCAGCTGGTTTTTTATACTAAACGCGGAATGCGGATCGAACCCTCAGTCCATGTTTCTATATAAGCGGCTTATCTGGATAAGCAGGAGCTGCACCAAACACACCCTTAATCTCTTACGAATATTTAGACGCTTCCTCTCCTCTCTTCATAGCAACTCTCCAAGCTATTCCACGTGTAAGCGAGAACTACATGGATGATACTCCACCTAATGTCATCATATTAATGAGTAAAGAATAAGATTGATATCCAAGCATTTGATAAGTATATAAGCAATGTTCATGATAAGTAGATAACTATCACCTTAGCGTTAATCAAAAGCTCTCTAAATATTTAATGAGCTTGTACCGTTGAGGATGTCGTCACCCTTACGTGACATTTATGGCATGGTAGATAAGGAACCCAAAATGAATAGTTGCTCCANTATAAATAACTCATTCAATCTTTTATCAATTCTACTTACTCTGGGATCAATCATCATTAATGATAAATTAGATTAACCATTATTGTTAGACTTATATGCATCATTTATGAGGTAAGTAAAACTGCATTTTGCCTGTTTTCTAAAGTTATGATGGGAAAGTTGTATTTTACAATCTCACTTGACTAAATGTGATGGTTGCCAGAATTTTGCTTTGTACATTTTTCATATCACATGAAAGCTACACTCATTTTAACTTTTAAAAAATACTAATTCACAGAATATAATATGCTGTAATATTCTAATTAAATATGATTTTGTTTGAGAACCACAACTTCTACATAACATAACAAATGTAAATTTATACATTAGATTATATAACATGCAGCAAATTTAAGTGTTGCGAGATATACTTGAAAACAAATAATCAAAAGGGGATACCTATAAAAGTCAGGATAGCAATGCCGAAAACTCCTGCTAAGATTCCTCGAATAATTCCATCCTCCGGCAGTTTTAGGAGAAAATATTACACCCGGATGATGGATGTGCCGTGCAATCTATGCAGTCGTTTGCAGGTTCAGGACGTAATATTTTCTCCAGTTTTAGGCCCCCAACATCAGCTTTAGAAACTATCAGCAATATTTTTTTCTCAAATCCAAACAGCTATTCCAAGCCCAGAAATCACAGAAAGGAAGAATAAGCAAGAGAAGCCTGCTGTAGTGTTGATCACATTCCAAAAAATGCCCACAACTGCAAAGAAGACCTGCAGTATAGTAAAGATAAATAAGCCAAGCTAAATAAATACAAAGAGTAGGGATGGAATTTATGGCCATAGGCTTTGTTTCGAGAGACGTGTAACTATGATCGATCAAATAAAATCTGGATTGAACTCATTTTAACATGAATTTAATGAGTGTAAACTTAGATCAGACATAATTTTGAGTGGAAAAAGGAAATGGTACTTTCTATGAGTTTGCTATAGTTTTAGAATGGTGTGGTTATTGTAGGAGAAGGAAGGAAATTTAGCAAAAAAAAATATTGGAGAAAGAGTAAATGTTTTAAGCTCCTTTCCTTTTTCTATTACTAATATTTAAATATGATCAATAGAGTTCTATAGGAGTCACCAAGATGGACATGATCAAAATCACGTAGAAAGGGGACCTTTTTATCATAGGGCGCGTATGACATCACTTTTAATTTTATGTTTTCTCTTCTTTTTTTTTTCCTTTGCTTTTAAAAACATGTTTTATTAGCACACCTTTTATGTTTAAAAACAAATCAACTTATTTTTAAAACTACTCAACACAACTAAAAGATGTTTATCATAACACAAGCCACACTTGAAATGGCATGAATAAAGCAACCATCATACCATGTTGCGACATATACCCTAGCTGCGTCGCTCTATCAATGGTTATCAAAACACAAGCCACACTTGAAATGGAATGAACATCGAATGTTCATTAATTTGCGGTTGATTTGGCTCTTTTAAGTGCTTAGATTTATTGTTTCTTTTTTTTATTTAGCGTATGTTCTCCACGAAAGCAATGATATTAAGAAATTTAAGATTTTGAATGATCTACCAGATCACAATGAAATTCAAGGATATGCAATGGAAGAAAGAGGGTAGCAAGCGATTTAATTTTAAGGAAAAAATGTTAGATTCAACATGAAATAAATTTGATAAGACAATGCATTAAGAGATTAAAAATAATGGCAATTGCTTATGTCAGCTGTCCTACAACAGATCTAAGAAAACATATGCTTGAAGAGCAACAATTTTTTTAAGTAAAAAGACTTCACAACAAAATCAGAGGAGATGAAGCAAAATGTAGAGCAAGTTAAAATACTTTGAATTTACTTTTGTGGAACAAAAGGGGGTTCGGTTTTGGATGGCTATGACTGCCANTAAATTTAAGAGTTGTGAGATATACTTGAAAACAAATAATCAAAAGGGGATACCGATAAAAGTCAGGATAGCAATGCCGAAAACTCCTGCTAAGATTCCTCGAATAATTCCATCCTCCGGCAGTTTTAGGAGAGAATATTACGCCCGGATGATGGACGTGCCGTGCAATCTACGCCGTCGTCTGCAAGTTCAGAACGTAATATTTTCTCCAGTCTTAGGCCCCCAACATCAGCTTTAGAAACTATAAGCAATATTTTTTTCTCAAATCCAAACAGTTCTTCCAAGCCCAGAAATCAAAGAAAGGAAGAATAAGCAAGAGAAGACTGCTGTAGTGTTGATCACATTCCAAAAACTGCCCACAGAAGACCTGCAGTATAGTAAAGATAAATAAGCCAAGCTAAACAAAATGGCTAAGGAAATACAAAGAGTAGGGATGGAATTTATGGCCATAGGCTTTGTTTCGAGAGACGTGTAACTATGATCGATCAAATAAAATCTGGATTGAACTCATTTTAACAGGAATTTAATGACTGTAAACTTAGATCAGACATAATTTTGAGTTGAAAAAGGAAATGGTACTTTCTATGAGTTTGCTATAGTTTTAGAATGGTGTGGTTATTGTAGGAGAAGGAAGGAAATTTAGCAAAAAAAAATATTGGAGAAAGAGTAAATGTTTTAAGCTCCTTTCCTTTTTCTATTAGTAATATTTAAATATGATCAATAGAGTTCTATAGGAGTCACAAAGATGGACATGATCAAAATCACGTAGAAAGGGGATCTTCACGTTAATTTTATGTTTTCTCTTTTTTTTTTCCTTTGCTTTTAAAAACATGTTTTATTAGCACAGCTTTTAGGTTTAAAAACAAATCAACTTATTTTTAAAAATACTCAACACAACTAAAAGATGTTTATCATAACACAAGCCACACTTGAAATGGCATGACTAAAGCAACCATCATACCATGTTGCGACATATACCCTAGCAGCGTCGCTCTATCAATGGTTATCAAAACACAAGCCACACTTGAAATGGCATGAACATCGAATGTTCATTAATTTGCGGTTGATTTGGCTCTTTTAAGTGCTTAGATTTATTGTTTCTTTTTTTTTTATTTTTTTTATTTAGCGCATGTTCTCCACGACAGCAATGATATTAAGAAATTCAAGATTTCGAATGATCTACCAGATCACAATGAAATTCAAGGATATGTAATGGAAGAAAGAGGGTAGCGAGCGATTTAATCTTAAGGAAAAAATGTTATATTCAACATGAATGAAATTTGATAAGACAATGCATTAAGAGAAATGAAAAATAATGGCAATTGCTTATGTCAGCTGTCCTACAACAGATCTAAGAAAACATATGCTTGAGGAGCAAGAATTTTTATAAGTAAAAAGACTTCACAACAAAATCAGAGGAGATGAAGCAAAATGTAGTGCAAGTTAAAATACTTTGAATTTACTTTTGTGGAACAAAAGGGGGTTCGGTTTTGGATGGCTATGACTGCCAGTAAATTAGTTTTGACAACTTTAAAGGCTATTGTGATTATTATGGGTTTTTTTCTACTTAAAAAAATTGAATAAAAGCTTTCTTGGCATAACGACCAAAACTTCTTTCATTATCCACATGCAAACAGAGCCAAAAACTCCTAAGATCGTCACCTCTACCTCTCCAGAATCATGAGAATTTCGCAATTCCTTCTTGTTCGCAACTGCCTTTACTTCCCCTAGTCTCGCCGAATACGTGAACTCTCCAATTTCTACCCACCGCCTTCCAGATCGCCCTTCCGGAGTGGTTCTCCCACTGTCCAGCACTGACTTCTCGACCACCTTTAGGGGCGATTTAAGGTCATGAATGGCTTGTTGTTGACTTTTTCCCTCCACAGCCACCATAGATTTTTTCCACACCTTCTTCCCTCTCTTGCCGAAACCCCTATCTATAAGCAACTTCTTTTCTCCTTCAACCAACCCATCTTTCTTAGCTGTAGAATTCCATAGCTTCATCGAGCCCTTTGAGAAAAGCAAACAACCCTCTTCTATGCCTCATTTGGATTCCGTCTCCAATACTGCTCCCTGACTCCTTTGTAAATCAACCACAACAGTAAAGTATTTCTCCTCCCTCTTTCTCTCTCTCTCTCTCTCTCTCTCTCTCTCTTTATATATATATATATACAGATATATAGATATATATTATCATTTAGCATGCTTGCAATTGATTGAATGTTCATNTTGTAAATCAACCACAACAGTAAAGTATTTCTCCTCCCTCTCCCTCTCTCTCTCTCTCTCTCTCTATATATATATATATATATACAGATATATAGATATATATTATCATTTAGCATGCTTGCAATTGATTGAATGTTCATATGGAATAGGACCTTCGAGTGAGTCCACCCAATGTCACGGTTGGATCTTATATAAGGTGGGAGCCTCATATTGCTCGTCTCAAGATAGCAACTATTATTTATTAGAGTATAAAAGTATAATTCGATGTTCGGGGCTTTATTCTTGTTCTATATTAGAATCATACTTATTTTATAAGATTGTCAATCATACCTTTTAGGTATTATTTATGTTGTAAGCTCCTATTATAGAATAGGTTTATTGTTCATCAAACGCATATGCCTGCCTTCAATTATCATGGGACAAGTTTTTACATATTATATTTAATCTTATAGTTATAATGTTTACTTCTCTTACCCGTTATTCAAGTTAATTGTAGCATATTTTTTTCGTATTATAATCATACGTAGAATATTAGTTTTATTTATCATGTTATTTATATAATATATTTTGAAAATTTTATAATTATGTTATGCAATGGCATGTAAATAAGTAAAATATTTTTACTTATTAGCTAGCCGGATTGAAATGCCCACAGAGTGTAAAGTGATGACTTTACAGAAAATTATTGAGTTCCCTTAGATTGGTATTTATCNATTTTATTTATCATGTTATTTATATAATATATTTTGAAAATTTTATAATTATTTTATGCAATGGCATGTAAATAAGTAAAATATTTTTACTTATTAGCTAGCCGGATTGAAATGCCCACAGAGTGTAAAGTGATGACTTTACAGAAAATTATTGAGTTCCCTTAGATTGGTATTTATCTTTTTGATTTTATGGTGTCAGACAAAACTGATTGTAGCTATACAAGCTAAAATGTGATTCAAAAACAAATGACCGGTGAATTGTATTTAATTGAAAATGATTTGGTTGCATTGTGAAGTGTGCTTAATATAAATTACAATTAGAAGACAGATGATCATAAGAATCATCCCATCACAAGTAAATTCCGAAGCAATTGACATATTATATTTAAGCATTATACCAATGCTGAGAGTTAACGACTTAGTGCCACTCACTTCTTGAGAGTATATTTTGTTATTCATAGCACATGTCCCAATGCATTGTCCTTCAAGTTTTAAAAAATAAACAAGGTTTTGAAAACCGGACAAGACATTGAAAAGGAAGAGGGGGAGGTTCAAGGTTCAATGGTTGAACCAATGACGTCATAAATATAAAAAATATTAAATATAACTTAAATGTCGTAATAATATCGTAGTATATGTAGTATAAAAAATATATCATGAAATATAAATCATATATGAACTTAAACAACTAATTTAAATAACCCTAAAAAAGAAGACTGACAATCAAGTATTATAATCCAAAAAAATATCTCTCAAAAAGCTCTAAAAATAAACTGATTAAACGGTTGGGCCACCTATTATAGCCCATACAACGGTTGGACCACCGATTCCAATTGATTCATTCCGGTTCAATGTGGGGATGGTTTTGAGGTCATCCAGAACCGGACCTCCGACCGGTTCACGGTCGAATCAGTCGGTTAGGTTTGGTTTCCTAAACTATGTAAATAATAGTTAATTATTAAGTTTTATTCATCAAAATTTTTTGTTGATATTTTATTATAGCAGGTTCTACCGATGTGTTTGGTGGACCATCATCATAAGAGCTGAATGGCTGAAACTTCAGCAAAATTATGGCAAAATATTTTTTCTTCAATGGCACAAAACAACACAACCAGAATATATAAAAGATAAACACTTATAATTCGAGACGTAGGCGATCTCTCCCAAACCCTAAAAATAATATTAGAGCAACATAATGAGTTATCGAAAGATAACCCAGAAGTAATCACACAACTCAACAACAGTAATCCAAGAAAAATAATATTGTATATATGTGAGTCTATAAAAAATCAAAAAATATGTTGGTTTTTCATATTTATTTTATAGGTAATATGATATATATACTTATAAGCAATTTGATATATGTTAATGCATGCATCAATAACTTTTTTTAAATAAACATACTCAATCTTCTATAAGCATTTAGCTTAAATTTACTTTTACTTTATATTTTACATATACATTTGTCTCTGTAAATATCACCGTCAACAAACCTAACACACCATTGACCGATACTTGCTTTGTCGGCTCTCGTCGACAAAACAGTTAGTAATGTAAACATTACAATTGTCTGAGAAAATAAGCTCTTGTCTACTCGCCCCTGACCGATATTATCCCGTCAGCACAGTGGTTAATAATCTAACAATCACAATTGTCTGACATGGTAGAAAAACTCTACGCACGTTGGGACATTGGCGTCTGTTGCTTATACCATTAGGGGATGAAATCCTTTTTTGAACATGCACATACAAGCATTAGTCGGTTGGAAACAGTAAAGCTGTGGGATTAAGGGAGGATTAAAGAATTAATTAAGTTAAATTAACTTATTAAAACTTATGACTTTCAAATTTTATATCCCTCAATCCGTTCATTATTCATGTGTGGTGCTTTATATGGAATAGATCGATTTTTCATGTAGAATTTTATAAAATTATTTCGATTGAAATATGAGGAGTGCAAAAATTGGGTATAATTTTATGTCACCAAAAATTTTCTCTGATTTCTCAAAAATTGGTTATTATTGAAGATGAAAGTTTTATATCTCGCGATGACATCAATGATCTCCCAAAACTTGATTGTCCTGATACCAATTTGATAGGAACTTCCACAGAAATTGGGGAAAGTAAATGTTTTTCTTCGATAGCACAAAACAACACAACTCGAATACGTAAATAATATATCTATAATTCGAGCAGTAAACGATCTCTCTCAAACCATTATCATAACACTTACAATTTCAGAGGTAGGAGATCTCTCCCAAACCCTAATCCTAAGACTCAAGACAGCAATCTCATCATAGCATAATCTAACGCTGAACATATTAGCCATATTTATACCTCGTAATAATAATTAATAAAAAACAAAATTGCCCTTAAGTGTCAGTCTAATACATACCGTTCAACAATAGTTGCACTTTGATATTTTGATTCATGTATCATTTCATTTTAGTTCTTCTGACTTTTTTGGAGTTGCTTATTCATTTGATGTTAAAGTTTATTCCAATTAGTTTCATGATTTTTTTCCAATTATATTACTAATTGACTCTGATAAAATGAAACAAATTTATATTTTTTTACTTACTATTTGTTACTTATATTTTGTGTATACAAACCTCTAGCCTTATATGAGTACAAAATATGTTCATATATTCATTCATCACGCCCAGCGTTGTTAAGTTGTTCCACGTTTCGGACCTAAGGTATCACCTAGAGCTATCAAAGTAGCAAATCTAGTTATGATAAGCTTATTCACATCATACAAGCTTCTAAATAACACCGAAAAATATACACCAAACACTGAAAAAAGTTACTACATACTCTAAAATGCAGGAACAATTTTCCTTGGTCATACTGATTTTGACTTGGGAGGGCAATTCACATATTTGGACGCTTCTTTAGTCTCATGATAGAGTGACAATTATAGACATTTCAAAATAGAAAAAATAATATTCATACCTTTTATGACAGATAGATGAAAGTTCAGCTGGTAAGGCAAGCCTGCAAGCAATTAAAAAACCCTAACACGCGTAAATCTTCTTGCTGTAGACAACTCTTATCTCCCAAGGTCATTCCAGGAAGAAGAGACTTGAAAACTTACACAAATTTCATTCCTGAAAATTAAACGCAGCAACTGAACAAGCAATACGGTACACGATGCCAAATATAAGAAAATAGAACAAAAATCCATTCTCACAGATGATAACTGATCCTCTCATGTATTTTACAAAAAATAAAAAATAAAAAAAATAAAAAAATAAAAATAAACCAAAAAAGCTCTGCATCTCTAGGCAAAACTCAGAACTAGCACATTAACAGTTTGATAAAAAAAATGCACAAAAAGAATGAAGATAATCAGTGACACCTCTTAAAAGCAGCAGCAGCAATAGAGGAAGCGTTCACCTTTCATCCTCCAAAAAAGGAGAAGAAACCACGCTTTTTAGGCTCCTCCTCTACCATCACAGCCGTCATACTGTCCTGCTCCACGAGTCTCCAAGCAGCCTGCTCGAATGCCAGGCCTGCCAGTGCCGGTGGGTTGTTCAACACTAAAGGAAGGCCTCTATTGGTACTCTTGATAACCTCCGCATCCTCTGGGATTACTCCGAGCAACGGAAGGCCGAGCATTTCCTGTACGTCAAGCACTGACATCATATCCTCACCGCGAATGAGGTCCGTCCTCACTCGATTGACAATCATCTTAATGTCCCTAATGCCGTCGCACTCAAGAAGACCGGTGACGCGATCGGCGTCCCGGAGAGCGGTAATATCGGGAGTGGTAACGAGGACGGCTTCGTCGGCGGGGGCAATTGCGGTAATGAAACCAGCATCAATGCCAGCAGGGCAGTCTATGAGTACAAAATCCGGGCGTCCGTCCGTGCGGGAGCGGAGGGCGTCCACGAGCCATGTGATTGCCTTGGAGCCGAAGGAGAGGGGGAGTTTGTACCGGGGTTTGGATATGCAGAGGAGCTCAAGCGAGGGCCAGCGCTTGTCGCGGACGAGAGCCTGGTCGAGACGGCAGTCGCCGTTGAGGACCTCGACAGCTGTGTAGTTGACGCGATTTTCTAGTCCGAGGAGAAGGTCGAGGTTGCGGAGGCCGACATCAGCGTCGATGGCCACAACGGAGAAGCCGAGGCGGGCCAGGGAGAGGCCAATGTTGGCGGTGGTGGTGGTCTTGCCGACGCCCCCCTTGCCGGAGGTGATGACGACCACGCGCGGGGTCTCGCCAGCGAGCTGTGGCTTGCGGTTCCACTGGAGGACGGCACGGGGACTGATTGAGCGGCGGCTGGCAGAGGAGGGAGTTGGTAGGGTTTTCGTCGGCCATGAAGGTAGGGGCGGAGAATATGAGGATGGAGGGAGGCGGGTAAAGGATGAAGAAGAGAAAAGGGTATTCGTTGGGAGAAGAGAAACCATTGCAGCCTGCTAGGGTTTTTGTGAATATGCGATCAGCTGATGCTCGTCGCCATTCGAGACTGTAATCGAGCGCGAGTACTTGGATTGACTTGCTCGGCCAAGGCTTATAATTTTTAAGAATTTGAAGAATGAATGAAAATATTAAATTTGTAAATAATAAAATTTCAGGTGCTATATGTGTAAATAGCCCTAAATTCTTATTTGTAAATTCTTAGCATTTTGGTTTCTTATAAGCCTCGATTTTTTCTATGAAATTTTTTTCTCATTTTCTTCTTTGTTCGAACTTCCCAATCAGAATTTTGTGAATCTTTCATTTATTTTCCCGATACCTTCCCGATTTGGCTCCCCACTCGCTCTTGCCGCCTTCCTGGTTTGGGCTATCGAATAGTCGTCTCCTTGGGCGGACCCAGGCATGATCCAAGTGGGCAATTTCTCCCATCAAATTCAGGCTTTAACTTATATGAGAGGGCAATTTGGTCTTTTGCCCCATCTGAAATATCAGTTTTGTCTATCCTAAAATATCACTTTGTTCTATGTTACCTTGATCTCTCCCATGTTTAGTCTCGATGGGAGTTTATCCCACTAAAAAAAGAGATTGGTTCTGCCCTTGTCCCTATCCCAACCCTCAATTAGAGCGGGGTTATGAGCATCATCCCGATCGCCTCCCTTCCTACTCTCGGAGCCTGAAAACCTTGCGATAAAATCGCAAATGGAGCTAACGAAGATGGCAACGGTGGGAACATGGGCTTGCAGAGACCACCGAAACTTTTGTTCTGCTCATATTTGAAACCACTAAGAAAGATCACTCTTGTCTTTCTTCGCCTCCCTCCCTCGCGAGTGCATCAACTCCTCTGAAATCCATAAATATCTCCCAACAAGATTTTGCTAAATCCTAGAGTCAAGGCAAACTGAAGGAGAAATGGGATTTAAAAACTTGTAGGATTAAAGATGTCATTTTCTTTACTGTTTATTAAATCCTTATATAAATATCTCAAAATTTTATTTAGAAAGCAGAAATTTTGTTTTCCTTTATATTATAATAAAGCCAAAACAAAATAATATTTTGATTNTCTTCAATGGCACAAAACAACACAACCAGAACATATAAAAGATAAACACTTATAATTCGAAACGTAGGAGATCTCTCCCAAACCCTAAAAATAATATTACAGCAACATAATGAGTTATCGAAAGATAACCCAGAAGTAATCACACAACTAAACAGCAGTAATCCAAGGAAAATAATATTGTATATATGTGAGTCTATAAAAAATCAAAAAATATGTTGATTTTTCATATTTATTTTATAAATAATATGATATATATATTTATAAGCAATCTGATATATGTTAATGCATGCATCAATAACTTTTTTTTAAATAAACATACTCAATCTTCTATAAGCATTTAGCTTAAATTTACTTTTACTTTATATTTTACATATACATTTGTCTCTGTAAATATCACCGTCAACAAACCTAACACACCATTGACCGATACTTGCTTTGTCGGCTCTCGTCGACACAACAGTTAGTAATGTAAACATTACAATTGTCTGAGAAAATAAACTCTTGTCTACTCGCCCCTGACCGATATTATCCCGTCGGCACAGTGGTTAATAATCTAACAATCACAATTGTCTGACATGGTAGAAAAACTCTACGCACGTTGGGACATTGGCGTCTGTTGCTTATACCATTAGGGGATGAAATCCTTTTTTGAACATGCACATACAAGCATTAGTCGGTTGGAAACAGTAAAGCTGTGGGATTAAGGAAGGATTAAAGAATTAATTAAGTTAAATTAACTTATTAAAACTTATGACTTTCAAATTTTATATCCCTCAATCCGTTCATTATTCATGTGTGGTGCTTTATATGGAATAGATCGATTTTTCAGGTAGAATTTTATAAAATTATTTCGATTGAAATCTGAGGAGTGCAAAAATTGAGTATAATTTTATGTCACAAAAAATTTTCTCTGATTTCTCAAAAATTGGTTATTATTGAAGATGAAAGTTTTATATCTCACGATGACATCAATGATCTCCCAAAACTTGATTGTCCTGATACCAATTTGATAGGAACTTCCACAGAAATTGGGGAAAGTAAAAGTTTTTCTTCGATAGCACAAAACAACACAACTCGAATACGTAAATAATATATCTTTAATTCGAGCTGTAAACGATCTCTCTCAAACCATTATCATAACACTTACAATTTCAGAGGTAGGAGATCTCTCCCAAACCCTAATCCTAAGACTCAAGACAGCAATCTCATCAGAGCATGATCTAACGCTGAACATATTAGCCATATTTATACCTCATAATAATAATTAATAAAAAACAAAATTGCCCTTAAGTGTCAGTCTAATACATACTATTCAACAATAGTTGCACTTTGATATTTTGATTCATGTATCATTTCATTTTAGTTCTTTTGACTTTTTTGGAGNTGTAGAATTTTATAAAATTATTTCGATTGAAATATGAGGAGTGCAAAAATTGGGTATAATTTTATGTCACCAAAAATTTTCTCTGATTTCTCAAAAATTGGTTATTATTGAAGATGAAAGTTTTATATCTCGCGATGACATCAATGATCTCCCAAAACTTGATTGTCCTGATACCAATTTGATAGGAACTTCCACAGAAATTGGGGAAAGTAAATGTTTTTCTTCGATAGCACAAAACAACACAACTCGAATACGTAAATAATATATCTATAATTCGAGCAGTAAACGATCTCTCTCAAACCATTATCATAACACTTACAATTTCAGAGGTAGGAGATCTCTCCCAAACCCTAATCCTAAGACTCAAGACAGCAATCTCATCATAGCATAATCTAACGCTGAACATATTAGCCATATTTATACCTCGTAATAATAATTAATAAAAAACAAAATTGCCCTTAAGTGTCAGTCTAATACATACCGTTCAACAATAGTTGCACTTTGATATTTTGATTCATGTATCATTTCATTTTAGTTCTTCTGACTTTTTTGGAGTTGCTTATTCATTTGATGTTAAAGTTTATTCCAATTAGTTTCATGATTTTTTTCCAATTATATTACTAATTGACTCTGATAAAATGAAACAAATTTATATTTTTTTACTTACTATTTGTTACTTATATTTTGTGTATACAAACCTCTAGCCTTATATGAGTACAAAATATGTTCATATATTCATTCATCACGCCCAGCGTTGTTAAGTTGTTCCACGTTTCGGACCTAAGGTATCACCTAGAGCTATCAAAGTAGCAAATCTAGTTATGATAAGCTTATTCACATCATACAAGCTTCTAAATAACACCGAAAAATATACACCAAACACTGAAAAAAGTTACTACATACTCTAAAATGCAGGAACAATTTTCCTTGGTCATACTGATTTTGACTTGGGAGGGCAATTCACATATTTGGACGCTTCTTTAGTCTCATGATAGAGTGACAATTATAGACATTTCAAAATAGAAAAAATAATATTCATACCTTTTATGACAGATAGATGAAAGTTCAGCTGGTAAGGCAAGCCTGCAAGCAATTAAAAAACCCTAACACGCGTAAATCTTCTTGCTGTAGACAACTCTTATCTCCCAAGGTCATTCCAGGAAGAAGAGACTTGAAAACTTACACAAATTTCATTCCTGAAAATTAAACGCAGCAACTGAACAAGCAATACGGTACACGATGCCAAATATAAGAAAATAGAACAAAAATCCATTCTCACAGATGATAACTGATCCTCTCATGTATTTTACAAAAAATAAAAAATAAAAAAAATAAAAAAATAAAAATAAACCAAAAAAGCTCTGCATCTCTAGGCAAAACTCAGAACTAGCACATTAACAGTTTGATAAAAAAAATGCACAAAAAGAATGAAGATAATCAGTGACACCTCTTAAAAGCAGCAGCAGCAATAGAGGAAGCGTTCACCTTTCATCCTCCAAAAAAGGAGAAGAAACCACGCTTTTTAGGCTCCTCCTCTACCATCACAGCCGTCATACTGTCCTGCTCCACGAGTCTCCAAGCAGCCTGCTCGAATGCCAGGCCTGCCAGTGCCGGTGGGTTGTTCAACACTAAAGGAAGGCCTCTATTGGTACTCTTGATAACCTCCGCATCCTCTGGGATTACTCCGAGCAACGGAAGGCCGAGCATTTCCTGTACGTCAAGCACTGACATCATATCCTCACCGCGAATGAGGTCCGTCCTCACTCGATTGACAATCATCTTAATGTCCCTAATGCCGTCGCACTCAAGAAGACCGGTGACGCGATCGGCGTCCCGGAGAGCGGTAATATCGGGAGTGGTAACGAGGACGGCTTCGTCGGCGGGGGCAATTGCGGTAATGAAACCAGCATCAATGCCAGCAGGGCAGTCTATGAGTACAAAATCCGGGCGTCCGTCCGTGCGGGAGCGGAGGGCGTCCACGAGCCATGTGATTGCCTTGGAGCCGAAGGAGAGGGGGAGTTTGTACCGGGGTTTGGATATGCAGAGGAGCTCAAGCGAGGGCCAGCGCTTGTCGCGGACGAGAGCCTGGTCGAGACGGCAGTCGCCGTTGAGGACCTCGACAGCTGTGTAGTTGACGCGATTTTCTAGTCCGAGGAGAAGGTCGAGGTTGCGGAGGCCGACATCAGCGTCGATGGCCACAACGGAGAAGCCGAGGCGGGCCAGGGAGAGGCCAATGTTGGCGGTGGTGGTGGTCTTGCCGACGCCCCCCTTGCCGGAGGTGATGACGACCACGCGCGGGGTCTCGCCAGCGAGCTGTGGCTTGCGGTTCCACTGGAGGACGGCACGGGGACTGATTGAGCGGCGGCTGGCAGAGGAGGGAGTTGGTAGGGTTTTCGTCGGCCATGAAGGTAGGGGCGGAGAATATGAGGATGGAGGGAGGCGGGTAAAGGATGAAGAAGAGAAAAGGGTATTCGTTGGGAGAAGAGAAACCATTGCAGCCTGCTAGGGTTTTTGTGAATATGCGATCAGCTGATGCTCGTCGCCATTCGAGACTGTAATCGAGCGCGAGTACTTGGATTGACTTGCTCGGCCAAGGCTTATAATTTTTAAGAATTTGAAGAATGAATGAAAATATTAAATTTGTAAATAATAAAATTTCAGGTGCTATATGTGTAAATAACCCTAAATTCTTATTTGTAAATTCTTAGCATTTTGGTTTCTTATAAGCCTTGAATTTTTCTATGAAATTTTTTTCTCATTTTCTTTTTTGTTCGAACTTCCCAATCAGGATTTTGTGAATCTTTCATTTATTTTCCCGATACCTTCCTGATTTGGCTCCCCACTCCCTCTTGCCGCCTTCCTGATTTGGGCTATCGAATAGTCGTCTCCTTGGGCGAACTCAGGCATGATCCAAGTGGGCAATTTCCCCCCATCAAATTCAGGCTTTAACTTATATGAGAGGGCAATTTGATCTTTTGCCCCATCTTAAATATCAGTTTTGTCCATCCTAAAATATCACTTTGTTCTATGTTGCCTTGACCCCTCCCATATTTAGTCTTGATGGGAGTTTATCCCACTAAAAAAAGAGATTGGTTCTGCCCTTGTCACTATCCCAGCCCTCAATCAGAGCGGGGCTAAGAGCATCATCCCGATCGCCTCCCTTCCTACTATCGGAGCCTGAAAACCTTGCGATAAAATCACAAATGGAGCTAACGAAGATGGCAACGGTGGGAACATGGGCTTGCAGAGACCACCGAAACTTTTGTTCTGCTCATATTTGAAACCACTGAGAAATATCACTCTTCTTTCTTTGCCTCCCTCCCTCGCGAGTGCACCAACTCCTCTGAATCCCATAAATATATCTCCCAAAAAGATTTTGCTAAATCCTAGAATCAAGGCAAACTGAAGGAGAAATGGGATTTAAAAACTTGTAGGATTAAAAGATGTCATTTTCTTTACTATTTATTAAATCTTTATTTAAATATCTCAAATTTTTATTTAGAAAGCAGAAATTTTGTTTTCCTTTATATTATAATAAAGCCAAAACAAAATAATATTTTGATTATATTGGTTAAAGTTAATTAAGTTAACAATTTCTTTTTCTCATAATGATTTATTATATATACACACATATCTTAAATCTTGGTAGGCATATTAGAATACACCTAATTTAATGAAAAAGTAAATCTAATTGCATAATTATTATTTTTTATTTACTAAGTGGTGTAGGATTGATAGTCGAACGGTCAAAGTCGTATAAGTGTTGTGCTTACCATCTTAAGGTAAGTAGTTTTTTTTTTTATTGAAGAATAAACACACCCTTCCTAGTTATGAATGTTGATCCTTATTATTTGTAGTAAGTACATACTCACTTTTGTCAGTCATGCTCTTGCTACTTCAATTATAATTTTGCACTTATTATAGACTTTAATTATTTCTCACGATAAAAGTACTAATAGCTCTAATTTATTGTTATAAAATTTCAACATATTTGAGTAACCTTGCAATTATGATATTTTACTTTTCCTGCACTTTACTTTCATAAATTTGTATTTGTCATATCACAAGCTTACATTAAATATCATATTACTTATATGTTATTTCAATGAAAAAAATTTGTATGTTTGTGTGTGATGGTGTGTTGGTTAGTGAAATCCTTTTAGATATTAGCTAGATGGGTTGACGGGTTTACTGAATGACAGCTCTACACAAAATCATCAGGTTTCCTTGGTTTGATATCAACTTTCACGGATTTAGTGTGTTTATTAAAACTAATTATATAAATAATAAATGGAAAACTGAATAATAAGAAAGTTGATGAAAAATTATTGCATGTTTCCTTATGATATACACATTTGATGTTCATCACTTTCTTGTTGTCTTACAATGTTTTATATATATATGTAGTGATCATCCTTATTTGTTGTTTATACTGCATGCCCCATCTTTTTTATATTTACGCTCTAATAGGTGATTGTTAGTACTTAGTTTGTTTGTCGAACTCACTCTTTGATATATTTTTCATAATATGTTCTATTCAGCCATCAGCATTATAGTCTCCAACAGAGCAGACTTTGCAGTTTTAGTTTTTCCTTCTCAATATTTTTTCAGTTGATTTAGTTGTTGTTTTTTTTCTTTTTGGGCATGGGTTGTTATTTATAATTATCATTTTTTTTATTCAACTAATTTATCTTTTTCTTTCTGTTGTATTAGTGAACTATTTAGTATGAATAAAATAATTCCATTTTTACTTGCATGCATGCTTTTATTTGAGATTACAAAACAGATTTATTTCATTTCATCAAGCTCTGCGTTGTCGGGGTGAACTACCTTCTAAACCCATAATAGGACAATTTGCATAGATCTCATCGTCTTTTCTCTCCTCTTTCTCTTGATCTTTGCTCTGTGAGTGCCCTTTCCAAGCTATAAATGACTAATTTCTTTTAACATTTTTAGTTCTATGAGATTTGCTCAATTTTTATTCTTATTCCAAATGAATTTCATGCTAAAAAACTATTTACCCATGTTGCTTTGTAATATTATCTATAAAGTTATCTATAAACTTATTACTCAAAGACTAAACTTTCTCCCACCTAGCATTATACATCTTGTCGAAGCTGCCTTCGTTGTTGGTTGAGATATTGCAACAACATCATTTTATCTCGAATGCTTCTTTATGGATTTAATTTATCTAAATCTATAAAGAGATTTTATTCTAAAATAAATTTTGTGAAGACTTTTGATTATATAAATATGGCGTGTATGGATTTTCTCATATTTCATTAAGTGAATAAAATTCACACTAAATATGTTTAGTTCTCCAATATGCTTAATAAATAAATTAAATTTTATTTTCTGTCACTATGATCAATTATGACAAATATAACTCCTACCTTATTTATGTTGATATATTGATTGTTTTTGAAAAAAAATGATATCCACTTTATAAATAATCATAATNGTTATCTATAAACTTATTACTCAAAGACTAAACTTTCTCCCACCTAGCATTATACATCTTGTCGAAGCTGCCTTCGTTGTTGGTTGAGATATTGCAACAACATCATTTTATCTCGAATGCTTCTTTATGGATTTAATTTATCTAAATCTATAAAGAGATTTTATTCTAAAATAAATTTTGTGAAGACTTTTGATTATATAAATATGGCGTGTATGGATTTTCTCATATTTCATTAAGTGAATAAAATTCACACTAAATATGTTTAGTTCTCCAATATGCTTAATAAATAAATTAAATGTTATTTTCTGTCACAATGATCAATTATGACAAATATAACCCCTACCTTATTTATGTTGATATATTGATTGTTTTTGAAAAAAAATGATATCCACTTTATAAATGATCATAATGACATTCTTAATGCTTTTAACAGTGTCTCTAACGCGTGCTAAAACATCAAACTTATCATTTTTTTTTTAGCTCATGAACCTTACTTCACAACATCAAATATGTGATGTCAGATGTTTTCAATATAAAATTTTACCTNAATCATAATGACATTCTTAATGCTTTTAACAGTGTCTCTAACGCGTGCTAAAACATCAAATTTATCATTTTTCTTTTAGCTCATGAACCTTACTTCACAACATCAAATATGTGATGTCAGATGTTTTCAATATAAAATTTTACCTTGAGACTACCTGGGTACATATATTAAAACAGACAGACTAAATAGATTGTCATAAATTTATGAATACACTTTACTATTGTCTTTCAGTTTGGAAACAAAAGCTACTAGTTGCTAATGATAGATTGCAATTCATTAAAAATACTATTTGAAGTTTTCTGTATTATTGGTTTATATCGGCCAACACACCCAATGATTTTAGAGAAAAAATATCTTCAATGTTCAATATATTATAAAATTGTGTATAGTTGCTTNGTATATATTAAAACTAACACACTAAACACTATGGATTGTCATAAATTTATGGATACACTTTACTATTGTCTTTCAGTTTGGAAACAAAAGCTACTAGTTGCTAATGGTAGATTGCAAGTATTTGAAGTTTTCTGTATTATTGGTTTATATCGGCTAACACACCCAATGATTTTAGAGAAAAAATATCTTCAATGTTCAATATATTATAAAATTGTGTATAGTTGCTTGGAGCACTTCCATTCTTCATGAGGTTTGTGGCGGTCTCGGCCTTCCTAACCTTGATGCTATTAATCTAATATGTAAATCTATGATCATTTGAATGCATTATATTTCTAAATCTCATATTTCTAATTGTTTCTTTAGCCAATACGCATCTCTTTGGTATAACAAAAATAAATTTTTTTTGCTTCAGAAGGGATTTGTAACAAGTGACCGAGAAAATTACAAGATGCCTAATTTTTCAATTACTCTTAATAGCAATCTATTATTATACTTTGATCCATGACTCGATGGCATTTATATTTTTGAGAACTTCAGGTTTGCTACTTTTACTTGGTTCCATCATCCAATTCATGATAAGCTTTGTGATGTTATTGTAAAAGGCAAGTGATGCTGTTAAAGGAGCTCTTTTTTGGTCAGGAGACCTAATGGTCCGCAACGTACACTGACCAATTAAATTTGGCCGCGTGGAAAATGTGAGACCTGATTGTCCACGTAATTTAAAAAAAAAAATTCGCTAAAGCTCGACCCGACCTGATGTGCGGAGCTCTTTTTCGGTCAGGAGACCTGACGGTCCGCAACATACACTGAAAAATGGAAAACAGATTCAAGTAAGCAAAAAATCTTACATCTGTTTCAAACACGTTGACATTGATTTTGTCATTAATGTGCTCTAATTCTTAATTAAGAGAGAAATCTATCTCCATCATAAATGCAGCGACCAAACCCTAACAGAGAAAAAAAAAACGCTTTTTGAAACATTCTTTTCTACTGTATTATGCAGAATAGAAGTTTCTGAGGGAATAATACGAAAAATACTGGAGGGAAGATGCAAAAAATGTAGGATAATACGTAAAATTTTGCACGTCGGGCTGGGCCGTGCTTAAACGCGTTTTTTTTTTGCTTTTTTCATTACGTGTAAATATGGGTACGCAAGTCCACATGGCGCCTTTTAGTTGGGTAGCGGACGGAGCGGACCATTCGGGGACCCGGGGGAAAAATTTTGCCTGTTAAAGACGGGTGGTCTCCACCTCTTATTAGCCATGTTTCTATTCATTTTAAAAATTTCAATTGATGCTAAACACAAAACGTGCCTCTAGATAGGTATTGATCATTGTGCCCACAAATGTGTTTATTTTTCTTGTTCTAAAATTAATTGGAGCAACTATGTTTGATTTTAAAGATATTTAATCATATTTGCCCTTACTATTTGAAAAAGAAATTACCGGACCCTAAACTAATGACGTTCTAAATGCTAGGGGCATTCATAGTAGTTACAATTGTATTTATGATTTTCTTTTAGAGAAACTCATGTTCATTTATTTTTTTTAATGTCCACATTAACAAGGTTTGTTGAAATAACGTACACATAATGAACATTTCTTTATTATTAAATACAACACGTTGCAAGTATTTAATAATACCAATACATTTACAACTAATTCTGAAGAGATATTAAAATTTTTATAAGTTATTATATATTTTTTTCTTTTATTCATTTTGTTTGGTTGGTTACAAATTCTAGACATACATGCTCAATTTATCTTTCTAGCTCGCAGGGCTCAATTGTCTTTTGATATGCACTTGTATGATACCTCACAATCTCTTTGAGCTAATACTCCAATTTGGTGTTTTCATTTTGCTACAATGGCATATATCAATCAATTTAGCCTATATGGATACACTTTTGTTAGTCTCTTATGATTTTTTAATTTGGCCCTTTCTGCAGAGGGTCATGTTTATGTATATATTACAAGTTCTTAGCTTTGTTTTCTTTTACCTCTTCTATTTGAAAAAAAATTTCTTTGGCTATTCTTATTTTTTGTTATATCTCCACAACGACAAAACTATTTATCCTAATGCTATTATCCAATTTTTGGCCTTAAGCTTGGAAAAATTATTTTGTGCAGACACCTCATGCAGAGATGCATGCAGTGTCTGATCTTCACCGTCCATCACGGGTTTGGTGAGATTTTTTTTTGTTTTTTTTGTTTTTAAAATTGAAAGTTGGTCCCACCAAACCCGTGATGGAGGGTGAAAATCAGACACCACATGCATCTCTGCATGTGGTGTCCGCACGAAATAATTTTTGCTGAAACTTGAGAGTTCACATCCGCTTGATAAATCCTTCTCGATAAAGCCTACTATAGAAGAAATTTTGTTTAGAGATATCCTCTTTATACTTTCCTTTTATGCTCTTTTCATGTTATTTTTTATCTGAACTTTTTTTAATATTCTTTTCCTTTTTTTTTACTTTTAGATGTTATTAAAAACATGTTTATTTATTATATATTTCACTTGCACATAAAACATTTAAAAATTACTTTTGAATAATTTTTTTTTTAAAAAAATATGTCGTGGAATAAAGTAATAAAAAAATAAAATGAATTTAATTTATCCTTTTAAAATTGTATTATTCGGGCAAGAGCAAACATGATCACTTATAAAAGCCGCTCGTCCCTTGATGCATCGAGAAGTTAATGGCGCCTATTCCAGTGTTCAGCTCACCGGGAGCCCTTTCTTCCCTCCCGTCGATATTCTTCCTCCACAATACCCAAAGCCGCAGCCCTGCACCCTTCAAGAAAGCGCTGCTAGGCACTTTTTTAACGGAGCCGATCGTATGTCAGGCCTCACGCAGGCCGCCTGCGGTGGAGACTTTGGTGTCGCCCCCCAACGCTNGTATAATCCTACTAATAGGTCAATTAAGACATCAGAGGAGAAAATGTGAATTTTCACAATTTAATTTAATTCATATAATTATTTTTATGCAAAAATATGCATTTTCA